>CM041797.1:31645760-31705759 GCA_023376895.1 Aspiorhynchus laticeps | reverse complement strand
GCGCCATTCCCCTCTACGGACCGGATTACGTGCGCTTTTGTTGCTTCTCAGTTCAGTTCCCCACGGCGAAACCTGTTGGAGTTCCTCCCGCACCCTCGGCAGTCAGGCGTGGCGGAGCGCCAGACGCCAGGTCCAGCACTCGTGTGTTTGCCCAAGGTCAGCCCTTGTGCTGGGCTAGGTGCCCGTGTGTAGTGATTCCCCTTTGGGTGATCCCACATGTGTATTCTTCCACGGTACGGCTCCCCTCACGGTGAGCCTGTGTCTTTCCCTGGCAGAGATCTTCTGCCGTCTCTGCTGTGTAGTTATCTCACCCCAGGCTGGCTGAGTCTACCTCAGAGACTTCCATATGTAGTACTGCCCCTGGCCAGTCCATATGTCTTCTCCACATGGTACCTCCTTTACGCAGGATGTGGCTTCCGTAGCGTTCCCCTACTTGGAGTACGCTTTCCCAGTGTTATCCATACCCACTGTACGGAACAGCAGTGTCGGTCATCTCTGCCTAAGTCCTGTCCTATCTTCCGTCCCAACTGGTGTGGGGGGACTTGCCGGCTTCCGCAGGGCACTGGAGGGGGTCAGCAATAGTGGCGTTTTCCAAAGGGATCCCATTAGTCTGTCATACTGACGTTACGTCGAACGTGACTGACTGATAGGGAACGTCTCGGTTACATGTGTAACCCTCGTTCCCTGAAGGAGGGAACGGAGACGTAACGTCCCGTCGCCATAGTTGCTGTACCACCGCTGTACTGCCGGGGTACACAGTCTCGGCTCCTCAGCGAAAAACTGATGTGCGTTTGCACGCGCTCTCCGTTTATACCCGCGCTGCGGGGCGGGGTGCGCGTGGCGATACACGCACGCCAACTGTCATTGGCTTGTTTTGTTAACACTCGAAGATGATTGGGCTCTCGAGCGAGATCCCATTAGTCAGTCACACTGACGTTACGTCTCCGTTCCCTCCTTCAGGGAACGAGGGTTACACATGTAACCGAGACGTTTTGATTTCAGCGAATCAATTAGAGCGAACCCATACAACGTGCTTAATATTCATGAACCCAGCAGCTCATTAATCCTTAGTGCGTTTTATATTGTTATTAGTGGTATAATTCGTAGTAATTTTGTTATCTTATCAATTCCCCCCCCCCCTTTTTATAGAAACACTAAATGACAAACAATATCTTAAGCACCAGTCCTAAGTTCAGTCAACATGACAAGTATGAATTCATACTTGGATATTCTAATTACTAAAGATCTATCATCATATAATGCTAAATTATTATAATGATTGACTAACTGATGCTAAGTGTCAGTAGATAAATAGTGTTGATTAATTTACAATGTTTTATAATAATAATTTATTCTATTTAGTGTCCATTTCATTAATTTAACATATTTAATATTGGGGCATCCAAGTTATTTGACATTTGATTTAAAAAAAAAAGTAACGCAATAGTTACTTTCCCTGGTAATTAGTTACTTTTATAATGATGTAACTCAGTTACTAACTCAGTTACTATTTGTGAGAAGTAACTAGTAACTATAACTAATTACTTTTTTAAAGTAACGTGCCCAACACTGATTCTATTACAACAGCAGGTGGTGGAGCAGAAATGATGGGGAAGAGACAAAAGAAAGAAAGACAAAACAAGATGCATTTAGATATGCAGGAAGATTATGGCAACTTAGGATTGTACTATATTGATGCTAGCAAATTAGTTATTTCCCCTGCAAAGAGAAAGCAGGATGTCTAGAAAGGTCAAGATCTGTTTTTATTATTATTTATATATATATATATATATATATATATATATATATATATATATATATATATTTAAATTATAAATAACACACACATTGCCATTTGATGTCTTTGTGCTTTAAAAAGTATAGGCCTGGAATATGACAGATATGAATGAGAAACCTGCATTTGGTTGGTATTAGCATACATACTCGCTCTCCATCTCTCTCTTTCACATAATTTTTCCTCTTTCACTACATGACATACAAGCGAAATAATACCCTTTCTGTCACCGGAGAGCCTGTCTAAGAGATGACACTTTAGCAGGAATGAAATCCAATGAGAAAAATGCTCAGCCAGCAAGAGAGCTGGTGGTGCTCTTAAAAGTTCAGATGAATCTTTCTACTGTACATTTGGGTCTCCAAGCCTTCCTTCCTTCCTGTACATGTGAGCTGGTCAGAACACTGCATGAACTGCTCCACTGGTTTGTGCTTCATATTGTTTTTACTTATTACACCTAGGACTAACAGTGTCTATGTAAGAGCCCACAGCTGTCTCCTTGTAAGAAAAACTGGCAGGCGAAGGGCAACCAACCTCTACAGTACCTGCAGTGGAGTAATGACAGTATATTACAAAATTAATGTTAAATACATATGTATCTAGATATTGCTCATATTTTAATATTATAAAGAAAATATTGTTATACATTTATTCAGTTTAATTTTGTCACGAATCTGGTTTGTGGCCTTCCGTCCGACTGCCACAAGAGGTCGCCTCTCCATCATATTGACTCACACATCACACTGGACTGCATTTCCCATCATCCATTGCACTGATCACACAGCTGTCACAAATCACACGCTCACCTGAAAGCCATTACATCCACTATAAAACACACACAGATCCTGATCTAGTTGCTGAGTATTGTCTAGCGTTTAGCACTCTCCTAGTGTTAGCTACTCTACCAAGCCATTCCATGTTTATTTTCTGTTTAGTCTCTAGTATTGTTCTGCGTTTATTACTCACCATGTGATAGCTGCTTTACAGAGCCTAGGTTCTAGTTTAGTCTTGTCTTTTCATGTTCATTTTCCTGTTTCCTGATTTCTGCCCGTGTTCCTTGGATTAACCCTTGTCTCGCCGCTCGGACTCTGTTTGTTCCTCATCTGGATTATTGCTCACGTTATCGGACTACCCCTCTGGTCAAGCCCTCTGGATGTTGTTCGCCGATCGGGGACTCATGCTTGCCCTAAGATTACTCTTGTGTCTTGCCCGTGCCATTCCAGTTTGCTGTTGTTTGACCCTGCTTGTGTTTTGACTGTTCACTAATAAAAGCTTGCACTTGGATCCGCTCGGCTCACGTCTCGTCGGCTCCGTTACAAATTAATTTGTGAATTATAAATGTAAATTTAATCTATTTTAGTTTAATATCATTTTATTTATTTTTTTCTTTAGATTCACCAATCCGATAAAACATACCTCTACAACGTTTGCCGTGTTGGTGCTATTAATTGTAATATGTAATATTAAAATATTTTTAAAAATGTTTTTAAACACTCTATTATGCTCACGAAGGCTACATTATATATATATATATATATATATATATATATATATACAGTATATATATATATACAGTGGTGTGAAAAAGTGTTGGCCCCCTTCCTGTTTTTTTATTTTTTTGCATGTTTGTCACACTTTAATGTTTCAGATCATCAAACAAGTTTAAATATTAATCAAAGATAACACAAGTAAACACAACATGCCGTTTTTAAATGAAGGTTTCTTTTTATGAAGGGAAAACAAAATCCAAACCCACATGGCCCTGTGTGAAAAAGTGTTTGCCCCCAAACCACCGTTAAAACATAACTGTGGTTTATCACACCTGAGTTCAGTTTCTCTAGCCACACCCAGGCCTGATTACTGCCACACCTGTTCGCAATCAAGAAATCACTTAAATAGGACCTGCCTGACAAAGTGAAGTAGACCAAAAGATCCTCAAAAGCTACACATCATGTTGAGATCCAAAGAAATTCAGGAACAAATGAGAAAGAAAGTAATTGAGATCTATCAGTCTGGAAAAGGTTATAAAGCCATTTCTAAACTTTTGGGACTCCAGCAAACCACAGTGAGAGCCATTATCCACAAATGATGAAAACATGGAACAGTGGTGAACCTTCCCAGGAGTGGCTGGCTGACCAAAATTACCCCAAGAGCGCAGTGACGACTCATCCAAGAGGTCACAAAAGACCCCACAACAACATCTAAAGAACTGCAGGCCTCACTTGCCTCAGTTAAGGTCAGTGTTCATGACTCCACCATAAGAAAGAGACTGGGCAAAAATGGCCTGCATGACAGAGTTCCAAGACGAAAACCGCTGCTGAGCAAAAAGAACAAAAGCTCGTCTCAGTTTTGCCAGAAAACATCTTGATGATCCCCAAGACTTTTGGGAAAATACTCTTTGGACTGACGAGACAAAAGCTGAACATTTTGGAAGGTGTGTGTCCCATTACATCTGGCGTAAAAGTAAGTAACACAGCATTTCAGAAAAAGAACATCATACAACAGTGAAAAATGGTGGTGGTAGTGTGATGGTCTGGGGCTGTTTTGCTGCTTCAGGACCTGGAAGACTTGCTGTGATAAATGGAACCATGAATTCTGCTGTCTACCAAAAAATCCTGAAGGACAATGTCCGGCCATCTGTTCGTGACCTCAAGCTTAAGCGAACTTGGGTTCTGCAGCAGGACAATGATCCAAAACACACCAGCAAATCCACCTCTGAATGGCTGAAGAAAAGCAAAATGAAGACTTTGGAGTGGCCTAGTCAAAGTCCTGACCTGAATCCTATTGAGATGCTGTGGCATGACCTTAAAAAGGCGGTTCATGCTCGAAAACCCTCCAATGTGGCTGAATTACAACAATTCTGCCAAGATGAGTGGGCCAAAATTCCTCCACAGTGCTGTAACAGACTTATTACAAGTTATCGCAAACGCTTGATGGCAGTTGTTGCTGCTAAGGGTGGCCCAACCAGTTATTAGGTTTAGGGGGCAAGCACTTTTTCACACAAGGCCATGTGGGTTTGGATTTGGTTTTCCCTTCATAATAAAAAACTTCATTCAAAAACTGCATGTTGTGTTTACTTGTGTTATCTCTGATTAATGTTTAAATTTGTTTGATGATCTGAAACATTAAAGTGTGACAAACATGCAAAAGAAAAAAAAAAATTAGGAAGGGGGCCAACACTTTTTCACACCACTGTATATATAGACAAAAACTTGCTGACCCCAAACTTTTGAATGGTAGTGTACATGCATATATTATGCCTTTTTCAGCATACCTTTGCATATCACTTTGGAAGTTTATTTGGAAAGTATTTATGGGTGAAGTTTGACTTTAAATTATATTATTTTTTTTACTTTAAAATATTTTATTAAACAAAAATGTCTCCAGAAATTTAATCGTCTTCTGAAACAAAGTAAAAAAAAAAAAAAAAAAGCAAAGAAAAAGGAAAAGTGCACTCCATTTGGCAGAAATAACTTCTTGTAGGCATTTCTTATAATTGTCACAGTCTCAGTAGGAGAAATCTTGCCCATTCCTCCATGTCCTCCATCCTTTACTGTGAAAATTCTCAAACTTACTTTTCTATTATACCAAGTTTTCTGTCCATGGGAGCTTTCAGTGTGGTTTGCTCATTTTTGTAACTAGACTTTTCAAAGTTTTAAGTGATGTTTTGTGTTTACATGCTGTCTTCCAATTACTATTTCTGTTCCAAACATTATATGTGTTTATAAATGCATTTGTGTGTGCTCGTGTTAGTTCTCTAACCATGCTTTGTATCCTGTCTTCTTCTTTACTTTTTCCCCAGCATTGTTTGTCCTCCCATAGAATTATGCAGATTTGTGAATCTTCCCAAATGGTTCAGTATTTTCCCTTGTGACTATTTAAAAACTGTTTGTTCCTCTCTATCATCCGCATTTGTTCTCTTCGTCCCACTGCCTGGCTCAGGAGGGGGTTGGGGTGGGTCGATCGCTCTATTGCTGTTGGGTCTTGTTGCCTGCTGCGATATCAATAGATTGTCGACCATGGGAGAGTGTTGTTGAACAGTGCTGGCAAACTGTCTCGGCTTTTAAACAAACGTCCTTCTTGCTGACAGCCACTTTACAAGTATGTGTGTGTGCACACTACCTGCTGATATCAAACGGATATTGAACTGAGCCTATTCATGCGATACTCTTATTTATACTTTTCAGTTAATAGCACATTAGTATCTTGGACTGAAATCAATTTTTATTTTCATTTTTTTGTTATCATCAAAGCCACAGTACATATTGTGTTTCACAAAGGGAATATCTTGATGAAGGGGATTTGTTTTCCAAGCAGAATGTTTTATTTGAAAATCTTTTAAAAGACTTAAAAACGACAGGCTTCATGAGCAAATATACACAGTGTGTTTGGTTTTTCGCATGATTGTGTGTGTGTGTGAGCAAGAGTGATGTCAAGGATAATGAGTGGGGGGGTGTTACAAATCTATATCAGCACTCATGCTTGAGAAATTAATTTAAACCTGTTAATCAATGTCATGAAGAAGAGAGCAGGAAACGGATGTGGTGGAACCGATGATGGACGAACACACAGATATGCACACCTGCACACAGTCAAATTAGTAATTGATGCCATTCAGGGTTCAAAAATCATAAATACAGTGTTTATTCCTCTTTTTTCCCCTTTTTTTGTCTGTTTGTTTGTACACACACAAGTAAACATCATGTATAATTAAAGTTCATTGCAGACACAGCATTTTAAGATTTTTTTTTCTGTCAATCACAAATATGCACACAGACATCAACAAAGCGTAATTCTAAAATTATTCAGAATTTCTGGAAACATTCACATTTATGTTTGCAAATATATCATACATGGCCAAGCAAGCCCAAGGCTACAATTACACCCCATTTGGATGTGGTGTTGGCAGTGTAAATGCTTCGAATTGCCTGGAATACATGAGTTAAAGGTTAAAATGGACAATTTCCTCTCACTAAGGGAGGATGTAACCAATGTATTATTTTAAATTCCTTACAAAAATATCACGACAGAAATGGAGTTATAGAGAGAAGCCTATAGGCCAGTGTAAAGGAATTGTGCTGAGCTGAGTCTCTGTCCGAGGTGCTGAAACAGCACTTTGTGAATGATGGTCGTCTGACTCTGTCCAAATGCTGATCAAACTAACATTACACTCCACCGATTGGCTATTGGAGCTTTAGTCTGTTTAGTTTAAACGTTTCAATAGTTTTATCTAGGGTTGTCACAATATCAAATGTTCACTACATGATTACTGTGGCCAAAATGCCACAAGCTTATTTTGTTTTTTGCTTGCTTATTTTGCTTTCTGTTTTTTTGGACAATGAATCACTCAAAATTCAAGTTTAGAAAGGTGGACAGAGAGTTGGTAACCATAACTTTACAAAAATAAATGACTGTAGATCAGCACTGACTGGGTTTTTTAAAGGGGTCCTATCATGCTTTTTCACTTTTTGAATTTTAGTCAGTGTGTAGTGTGTATGTTTGGGCATAAAAATATCTACAAAGTTACAAATCTCAAAGTCCACTCCAAAGGGAGATATTTCTTCTTTTTTTAAAAAAAATCCCTTTTCAAGAACTACAACGAATGGCTTGTTTGGACTACAAAGTTGTTTTCCTGTATTTGTGATATCACAAAAATAAATCCCGCCTACAGAAATTCGAATGGTTGGCTGGTGGGGAGAACGCTTGGTTGAGCACTGTGTTTCAAAATCGAAATCTGATCAAAATATCACTGTATTTCTGATGGAAACCGACTGTTTTCAGAAAATTTGGGATGTCATTTTCATTTCATCTTGCATGTAATGTCTGATATAGCAGCGTTTGTGAGAGGAGCGCTGTTTTGTGTACAGCGTTACCGGCAAACCTCGGTCTCTCCCACTCCAACAGCGCCTCCTGCTGGCAGAGAATTAATTTGCATATTTGCCGCCATAGAGTGTCAGTGGGAAACACTGGACTATGGTATAAATAAATTATACTGTATAACAGTTTCACTGCAATTCATGTTATAATGTTAGAATTAAAGAACAATAAACATAATACATATTACTATTGCACTTATCTGTACATAGCCAATGCAGTTATTTTTAAGCTGTTTTTGACATCCTATCTAAAACGTGATTTAGCAAAAAAAAACAACAACAACAACAATAACGTTACCACTTTAATATGTCTTGCAATTTCCGTGCGTGCAAAGGTTCTGCGTGATCCTCTTTTCAATATTCTCGAGGTCTGAATTGATATAAAGTTAGCAATATTGACTAACTTGCTGTTTTGGCAAGGGGCGGGGCAGTACTGAAACACTGTCTAAGCCTGTTCACCAATCACAATAGTACACCCCAAAACAAAATCAAGACTTTTTAAAAGAGCATAATAGGACCCATTTAACACCCTGTCTTTTTACAAAATACAAAAAACTCCCATACTGGTGAGCACCTACTATGTTAGATTGTCAACCAATTACTGACGCTGGCTTATTTACGATATTGCATGTGTTGTATTATTATTTTTTAAATTTTTTATTACCGCAATAATTGTCCATTCTGGTATATTGCTACATGCCTAGTTGTATAGTTTACGCAGAAGTTGTTTCTACAAGCAGATTTTTGGTTTTGGATGGGTTTAGTTCTGTTTCCTGTGTTTTAGGAGTTAATTATTGACTATCATTTGTACCAGTTGTTTATTTTGTTGATTTGGTTTCTTCTGTGTATTTCAGCTTTGTGTTTCTTTAAGTTGATTGTCTGTTGTCATCACATTTTAAACAGTTGTTCTGTTCATGTGGTGATCTACACTCTTAAAAATAAAGGTGCTTCACGATGTCATAGAATAACTTTTTTTGTCTAAATGGTTCCATAAATAACCATTAACATCTGAAGAACCTGTTTCACAAAAGTTTCTTTGTGTTGAAATAAGGTTCTTCGGATTATAAAAAGGTATAAAAGAGATGATATTTAAAGAACCTTTGTCTGAATGGTTCTTTGTGGAACTAAAAATGGTTCTTCTATGGCATCACAGTGAAGAACCCTTTAAGCACCTTTATTTTTAAGAGTGTAGAGTGTTCTGAGCATTTTTTTTTTAGTTCCTTGTTAATAAAAATCACTACTGCTGCGATTCTTGTAGATTGTTTTCTTGCTGTAGATTCTTTTCTCACCTTTATTGCAACCATGCCGTGACAATATTTGATACAGTTTAAAATTAGGAATACAATGAAATATATAATCTGTGATATATTGTCATATTGATGAGATACTTAGTCACTTTGTGAGTAATAAAGTCACATTTGCAAAATATAAAGTTGCATTGTGAGATATAATGTTACATACTGTAAATGAGATATTTTTGTGAATAATAGTCACATTTGCAAGATATCAAGACACACTATTTTATTTTGTTTTGTTTCCAGTTTTGGTTAGATAAAGTTGTAATTCTCTTTTTCACGATTTCACTTTTTTAACGTTAGTTAGTGTGTAATGTTGTAAACAATATATGCAAAGTTACGACGCTGAAAGTTCAATGCAAACGGAGATATCCTTAAAATTTAAGAAATTTCTTTAAAAATGATGGCAGTTTAATGCCCCTTCTTAAGGCTAGTAGGGACTACAACGAGCTACTTCCCGGGTTAGTTTTTAAATCTATTCATATATGAATCGTGATTCTGTCTTCTAACAATTCTAATGGATTCACAAGTTTCAAAATCAATGTTCTAAATCAGTGGTTCTTAATCCTGTTCCTCGCGTCGCCCTGCTCTGCACACGCTCTGATCTGCATCTCTCTCTCTCACTTGATCATCAGCTCCAATAAACTGTATTCCAATTATACACTTTATGTGTATAGACAGACAGATATTTTTCACATAGCTATGCGAGGTGTTAAACATGGACGCCCATGCGGTTGCCGTGCTGTATTAAAGCTTTAATCAGGATAAAACCGTATATTAAAAGCTAACATAAGCAGTAGCATTTACAAATAACAGCGTATCTAAAAGTATGAGACAACAACAAACAAAAAACATACCATTAAGAGCCGTGTGCTTGTACAGGTTCTGCACGATCCTCTTCACTAATATTCTCTGGGTCTCATTCGGGCTCATATTGATAAGAGATATTGACGATGCCATTGTTTACAATACAACCGGAGCACATGCCGCTGAGGTGAGGGGCGTGACTTTTAGATGCACACTAGGCATGAATCTAGCAAATCACAACACACTGGGCTAGGGCTGGGCGATATATCAAACGCGATGATCATGCACATCTCGTCAGTGAAGCAGGAAATCTCCATCACCTGCTTTCAAATGGAGCGGCATTTAATACACAGAGCCGTCGATCACTGACAAGCTACGCATTGATTATTGCAGATGAATCGCCTTCGATAATGAACACGATATTGCGTAGCTTGTCAGTGAATTATGGCTCTGTGTATTAAATGCCACTCCATTTGAAAGCAGGTGATGGAGATTTACTGCTAATGACGGAACCGGCTTTACTGACGAGATGTGCATGACAATCGCATTCGATATATCACCCTCGATATATCACCCAGCCCTACACTGGGCCAGCAAACCAATCTGAGCCCATCACGTATTTCTGTGGGAGGGGCTTCATAGAAACAGGAAATCATTAGCGCCTTTATAGGAGAAGGGACAGAGCAGTGTAGAATAAAGGTAAATTATGTGAAAAATAATGTGTTATTTTGAAAACGAAGCATTAACACATGTTACACTGCACCCCATAAACACAATCAAGCCTAGAAAAAAAAATACCAGTTAACTACCCCTTTAAATAAGATATGAAACACAATCATAAAATATAAAGTCACAAGTGTGATATGAAAAGTTGCATTTTTTTAGATTAACCACCAGTTTCACAGACAAGGCTTAAACCTAATCCCAGACTAAAATGTAAGTCTGAGCTGTTTCAACTGAAAGAAACTTGCACTGACTGATCTTAAAATATGTCAGCGCCTTTGTTTTGTCTCAAGATGCACCCCGGTAATGTTTTTTTTCTAAGGCACGTTTATAAAAACTACTTAAATGTCCTAATTGACCTATTGCCTAACCCTGTCTTAACCTAAAACCTCTCTGTGAAACCAGGCCATAATGTCATATTCACGAGTTCACCCTTACATCTAATCTGATAGCAAATAGTAAGCATATTTTGGCGTGCTGTCCTGGGGGAGGGCTCCGAGCCCGGAATATGGCCCGAACCCAGAGAACTCCCCCTATCCCTAATATGGGATAAAAATAGATTAGGGGTGAGGAGTTGGGGTGGAGGAGGGATGCCGGAAAACTAGAGGTAGGCAGGCTGCATATACAGTATATACACATATTGTGCTCGTTAGGATGGTTAGCTAAACGAGTTGCACCTGCGCCAAATTAGTTGATTATCCTTGTTAATAAAACATAATTAAATGACATACTTAGTCACTTTATGAGTAATACACTTTCTGAGATATAAAGAGACATTGCCAGATGTGGTCACAAATGGGAGATTCTGTGACATGTAAAGTCACATTAGAAAAATAAAGTCACAAGTGAGACTATATAAAGTGAGACTACGGATTGTGTGAAGTCTTCTTTTTTTATTCTCTGGATCAAGCTTCTATAAAAGGTAGGTATGAGATCAAAGCAAATGTTTTACTAAAGAATGCCTTACAACCATGTTTTATCGCTCATTATCACACACCGTTTTGAAATCCTTCGATATTAGTTGTGTTTTCAGTGCATTGGAGAACCTCTCGGAGATCCACTGAGCTGCTCTACAAAATTGCTTTTTCAGTGGTTGCTGAATGTGCAAAAAAAAAAAAAAACTCCCAGTCTGCCATAATGTTTTGTATTATTCGGTTTTGTTGTCAAGAGTGAGGTGAAGTTTACATTAGCGAAAATGGGAATGCATCTCTCTCACTCTGGCTATTTCTGTCCTGTTCGTTCTCCAGTTACGCCTGCAAACCCCATATAATACCTGTTATTTATCAGCCAGCCCAAATTAACAAACAAAGGAGAGGAAATAGAAGTAGAAAAAAAATGGTGAAATTATTAACAAGGTTGGAAGGCAAAGACAGATACCACCTCTATTTTGCTGTTTTTGGTAAAGTTATTGCTTTGCTTTCATGAACACATGGTGCTCTTGTGAAAGCATTTCAGCAAGCGGCCTTACATATTTGCACGATAAAAGAATCAATTACATTAGGAGCACAGAGGCAAATAAATCCATCTATGAGCTATTGATAAACACAGTATTGAGAATACGGGAAGGTGGAAATATGAAGTGCCTCTTCTGGGGTGAATGCAGGCAGGAAGTGGAAAATGTGAGGGGCACAGACAGAAAAAGCAGCTCTGCCATGATTAGCTGTTACATGTGTGACTCACAATTAAGCTCTGCCATGTCACGGTCAACCTGAGCTTCTGGTGAGGAAGGTATTTCAACAGCAATCTATACAAAGCTGCATATCTTTTCATTCCCCTATGTAGATTAACTCAATAGAAACACTCACTGTTTGAACATTTATCAGGGTAAATACACACTTTTAGTTTAGGTGCTATTTGTATTGATTGTGTCATGTGTTCTTGCAGAAACATGTTTAAAACGGCTTCAGATGAATGAAGGATGAAGCAGCATATAAAAAGAATGCTATCATTGACACAGAGGTTTGTTTGATAATGTACATTGGTCAATGACATCTTATTTGGATCTATGAACTTTATCAACAATACATTAAAAATACATACAAAGACTTATAAAATACCTCTTCTTTGACGAACTGAATGATTTCGGAATAAAAATACATTTAGATATTTTTGATGGGGACGTAAAATCAATCAAAGCCCCTGATGACTGTGTGTCAAGGTCAGTTAGTCTCTTAAACTTCTAAACTTCTTTAAATCTTACACTATTAGATAATGTGACATTATGTCAAGACAATTAGTGATGCAACTTCATCAAAAAATAAAAACTATAAAAAAATGTGATTTGTACAAAATACTTATTACCTTAAAATATTTTTTTATTATTATTGATTGATTGTAAATATAAATTAGTAATACTAAGGTCATACTCTGATTAACTGAGCTGTCTTTCACACTCGAGTATTACCTCCATATTCTCACTGTATCATATTTTATGAGCTATAATAATAATAAAAAAGTATGCAATTTTTTTTTATTATATGTTTGTCTAAACCCAGCAGGCACCAGACGTCTATGTAACGTCAGGTTGACGTTGGACATGACGTCAGACAGACGTTGGATTTTGGTTGAAAATGAAAATCGGGTTGACGTCAATATTTGACGTCAATTTGACGTTGGTTTAACGTTGGATTTTGGTTACACAACCTAAAAACAACCAAATCTCAACGCCAGCTGACGTCGGTATTGGACTTCAATTTAACTTTGACATTAGACGTTGGATTTACATTGGATTTTGGTCACCCGACGTCGCAACCAAAATTTAACCAAATACCAACGTCTTATGACGTTGTGTGCCTGTTTTGTGCCTGCTGGGAAGGTCTGATAAACTGTTCCATTAAAAACTATTTCATATGTCAGACTTTACAGGGTGAATATGTTTGAGAACTTGTAGGAATGGAGAGAAAATTGAGAGCGGGCTATACATATGTGTCTGCAAAGCTTTAGCTCGCCTTTTAAAAATAGTCAGTCAAACCTCCACAAAAAAACAACTTGGGTTCAGTGAAGGTACAAATGTACTATCTATTCTATCACAGAACATTCTGTAAAGCAGGAAAACATTTCGTCTAGCACCTTTGAATAAATTGGTTTGAATTAAAAACTGGGTCAGAGACTCATCGCTTGTGCTAAAACTTGAAAACTTTAAACAGGTAACAAGAAGGCTTTGGTAAATAAATGCATGCTGTGCTGCTGTGGCAGTCTCCAAAGACCGTCCCTCAAGTTCTTAGTCGTATAGCGATTTGAAGGAACAAAAACACACGGAAAGTTCTTCCACGGTCTCTTAGGAAGCTGAGCACCATTGATGTTGTTCCATTCTTGACCTCACAGCTTCCAGATCTGGCGCAGGAGCACTCGCAGGGACCCAGACAAAACGGAACTATCACAGGGATAAATTAGCAATGTCCCATGCGGCGCAGGACAAAAAGAGTGGCATTTTTACAGAGACCCTTTGTTCTGCAGAAAGTCAAGAGAAGCCATGTGGATCCACTCTCCTTCATTTCCCCCATCAGAATACAAGTGCATGCTGCGAACAAGGGATGCGGAGGATGGGAGGGAGATAAGAGACTCTCCACGCTGATTCTCTCTTCTCCCAGCAGGAGCAGCTATCAAATCACAGGCCACGGACAGAATGTTTTTTAATGAGCCATCAGACATATTAAGACTGATAAAAAAAGAGCCATATCCTCTAATTTCCCTTCATTAATTAGACGGAAGCCAGACTCATCAAAGGCAGCCAGGGAGCCTCCTCATGGTGGGAACAGTGAAATGGGGGAAGAGAGGAGATTTGGTTCCAGGGCACTTTAAAATTCCCCCTGGGACATCTTCTGTTCCCCCCGCATGAGGAAAAAGAGGGAGAGACAGGAGGAGGAAGAGAGAAACGGGACAAAGCTATGGACGGCAGACAGGTTGCTTGAGAAAGAAGGCCAGAATGCTTGGGGCTGGATGTTATAGCATTCAGTCTTATCTCTAGGAATTATTCTTAAAAATAGTATTTCCTCTGAGGTTATGTAATGCACCAAATAAAGAGGCCAATATTCTTATAAAAACGGAAAAAAGACGTTCTGAATTATGTGTACAAAGCCTATAGGTGTATTTTTATTTATTTTTATTTTTTTGACATTGCTGTATGTTAGAATATAGAATAGTAACAGATGCACTTTTATTTCCTTTTTTTCTAGTTTTGAAGCAGGTGACACACTTTCTAACAGGCATGGCAGGTTTCATGCTCTCATAAGACTGAAGAAATAGGACATTGTTGTTTTGTGTTATCTACTGTGGCAAGTGTGTAGAAAGTGTGAGTGTCTCTTGATGTAGAAGCAGGACATCAGGAAACTGAGGCCCTTCTTTGAGTGTGAACAGCTTCTGGCATGTCTTGAAAGAAAACACGGGTTATGACAAGAGTGTCCATGATAGAAGAAAATAAATAAAAGGTCCTTTAAACATTTAGCATGTGCCACACTCTTTGTATTTATGTAGGTTTCACATAGTTTTGAAAAACTTCTATACTAATTTCAAGAAAAGTTTAAATTCAGTGACATATTTTCCTTGTACATTGAATAAGCATGAGTGTATGCATCTTATTGTTTATTTAAATTACTATTTTTAAAATGTTTAAAAAAAATCTAGATAAAAAGTGGTAACACTTTAGTATAGGGACCAATTCTCACAATTAACTATTAGCATGATTATTAACATAATGGCTGTTTATCAGTTTATTAGTAATATTGTTAATTAGTAATAGTAATACGATAAAGCACATATTCTGCATGACCATATTCTACATCCCTAATCTTACCCAATACCTAAATTTAACAACTACCTTACCAACTATTACAAAGCAGCAAATTAGGAGTTTATTGAGGCAAAAATGATAGTTAATGATTGGTTAATAGCAAGAATTGGACCTTAAAATAAAGTGTGACCTTAAAAAGTACAGGTGCTGGTCATATAATTAGAATATCATCAAAAAGTTGATTTATTTCACTAATTCCATTCAAAAAGTGAAACTTGTATAATGTATACATTCATTCCACACAGACTGATATATTTCAAGTGTTTATTTCTTTTAATTTTGATGATAATAACTGACAACTAATGAAAACCCCAAATTCAGTATCTCAGAAAATTAGAATATTACTTAAGACCAATACAAAGAAAGGATTTTTAGAAATCTTGGCCAACTGAAAAGTATGAACATGAAAAGTATGAGCATGTACAGCACTCAATACTTAGTTGGGGCTCCTTTTGCCTGAATTACTGCAGCAATGCGGCGTGGCATGGAGTCGATCAGTCTGTGGCACTGTTCAGGTGTTATGAGAGCCCAGGTTGCTCTGATAGTGGCCTTCAGCTCTTCTGCATTGTTGGGTCTGGCATATCACATCTTTCTCTTCACAATACCCCATAGATTTTCTATGGGGTTAAGGTCAGGCGAGTTTGCTGGCCAATTAAGAACAGGGATACCATGGTCCTTAAACCAGGTACTGGTAGCTTTGGCACTGTGTGCAGTTGCCAAGTCCTGTTGGAAAATGAAATCTGCATCTCCATAAAGTTGGTCAGCAGCAGGAAGCATGAAGTGCTCTAAAACTTCCTGTGTTGACCTTGGACCTCAGAAAACACAGCGGACCAACACCAGCAGATGACATGGCACCCCAAACCATCACTGACTGTGGAAACTTTACACTGGACCTCAAGCAACGTGGATTCTGTGCCTCTCCAGGAAACCATCAGAGTCAACAGCCGAGAGGAAGAAGAGGAGTAAGGACGCACGGTGGAAGGGTACAGAGGCAAAACAGAGGAAGAGGCAGAAGAGGCCAAGGACAGTGGTGCATATCAGATGAAATAAGGGCCACTGTTGTGGACCATGCTGTCAATCATGGCCTTACAATGGCTGAGGCGGGTTGTAGGGTGCAGCTAAATATTGGGAGATCGACCATATCCTCAATAATTCAAACATTTCGAAACCGTCTCTTACAATCAATATCCCATGTACAGTAAAGTGTTTTGTACTTTTGAAATGGATATGTGGCATACATAAAAAGTGCAGCCTTTCTGCATGTCAATATACAGTAACTGTCATCCAAACTGTTGCCATATAGATTACATCAGGTAATACTAAGAGAGTACACTGTTATATTGACAACATGACTAAGCAATTTGACTGTCTTATCCGTACTCAATGACACAAGGACTTGTCATTCTGATGGCACTGATATGTTCATTGACACAGATATTTATTTTTGAGAGATGAACTAAGTATTTTGAGCAAGAGACTGGCTTTTGCAGGTAATCCATGGTGTTTTGCTATTTGTACGAGTTGCTTTGAGAAATGCGCTTACTGTTTTGAGAATTTCAATTCTGATCTGAGAAATGTACCAAAGCGACTGAGAAAAACTGTAATATAGAAAATTGTGCATATGGACCAAAATAAATGTTTTTGATGATTAGGTGCTTGGTTATGCCATATGGTTTATTTTTGAAAGTTTTTTTTTATAATAAAATATTATGCCTACTATTTCTGTTTTATTTTCGGTTTTCTTCAAGAATTGATTATTCTAATGAGACATTTTTTTTCATTTCATTATAAGGGCAGTTGTGAAGATTTATTTATTAGTTTGATAGATAGATAGATAGATAGATAGATAGATAGATAGATAGATAGACAGACAGACAGACACAAGAAAATAGAAGAGAAGAGAAGAGAAGAGAAGAGAAGAGAAAGAAAAGAAAAGAAAAGAAAAGAAAAGAAAAGAAAAGAAAAGAAAAGAAAAGAAAAGAAAAGAAAAAAGAAAACATGATGTTTGGGATTGAGGAATAGCAAATGACTAACCCCAACTAACCCCTAAGTTACAGCTAATGGAGTTAGTTATTAGAGGAGAGATGTTGGGACGTAGATGATGATGCACTTATGACACTGGAATAAATGTTTTTGGCACTTTTCGGACAAAACTGCGGATATGTCAGCTAAATCTGAAAAGACCACAAGTAGACCGTTAAGGTTATGACTCAAGGCGATCAAAGATTTGACAAGAAAACATTCACTTAGAATGAAGCAAAAGAAAAATCTACTATAGTGCAACTCTGCCTCAGTTCAGATTTCTTTACTATTAGGAGACTGAGTAACAATAGAGTCCATCCTCCTCAATATCTTCCTCTTCCAAAACAAAATAAATACATAAAAAAGCCATTTCTTGCTCAGTACAGAACCATTTTCCCTTCAAACCCCACTCCAGCTGTGTGAATATATCTGTCCTCCTGAACTTTTGTGGAAATGGAACTGAACCGACACACACCAGCAGGCTTCTATTGCATCTGCATGAATTAGAGCTTTCATTTGTCAGGCAGGTAAAACACAAGCAGAAGAGAGCGTGGAGATGCACAAGAGACAGGCCTTGTTGACTTGCTGAAATATGTTGCCAACCTTTCCTCATGAATTCTAAATCAGCATGAATTACTTCATGTCCAAAGCAAACTACAGATAGAAATTCCCAAGCAGGAGTAAGAGCTCTCTCAGCCCCTGTACAGGAGGCATTTTTCAATGTCGATTCACCTCTGCAGGCTATGTAGGAGCATGGCTTTCACATTATGAAGAAAATATTGTTATACTGCTATATTTAGGCCAACGGAAAGAGTATGGCTGGGTCTGTACATATTTAGCATCAGGGGTCTAATCTAGGTTCAGCTTTCCTCTGTATATTTTAATCACAATCAGTTGGACGTAAATGGCATACATTAAAATATATTACAAACCATATGGGGGCTTGATAACATATGCTAAAGATGGCCTTTAGGTGCACATAAGGTTTACCTGAACAATTCTGGGACAAAGAGCACTTATAGAAAAAAAAAAACCTTTTCACTTCACAACATGTTAAAAGATTGACTGTCATGTGGATTACTTGAGGATTATTAATCTTTTTGGATCTTTTTTTTTTTTTTGGAATTAATGTATTGTTTAGAATTTACTCCTAAACACTCCATTTTCCATTAGAAGGATTCTGTGAGAGATAGAGACAATGATTCAGACCTCCATATTCTGATAGAAAATTAATCCATGACTGTCCTGGATTCATTTTGCTTAGCTGAGTGCATCTCTGGGTCTGCCCTCCCCTCTCTGCAGGACATCTACCTCAAACGCTGCAAAAGCAGAGCTGCAAAAATAATCAAGGACTCAAATCACCCCGGTAACCGTCTTTTCATCACACTGCCATCTGGCAAGCGCTTCAGAAGCGTGTTGGCAAAAACTGAGAGACTGAGGAGGAGCTTCTACCCTCAGGCCATCAGGCTCCTAAACTCAGTCTCATAACATCTACAGGACTCAATTTAATTAACTGTAACACCCATCATTCTCCATCATCCGCATTGCTGCCAGGGCTGGACTGGGACAAAAAATCGGCCCTGGCATTTTTTGGTCCAGGCGGCCCACCACCATATAATATAATATATATATATATATATATATATATATATATATATATATATATATATATATATATATGATATACACATTCAAAAGTTTTTGAACAGTAAGATTTTTTTAATTATTTTTTTAAAGAAGTCTCTTCTGTTCACCAAGCCTGTATTTGTTTGATCCAAAATACAGCAAAAACAGTAATATTGTGAAATGTTTTTAATATTTAAAATATATTTTAAAATGTAATTTATTCCTGTGATCAAAGCTGAATTTTCAGCATCGTTACTCCAGTCACATGATGTTCAGAAATCATTCAAATATTCTGATTTGCTGCTCAAAATACATTTATTATTATTATTATTATTATTATGTATTATGAAAACAGCTGAGTAGATTTTTTTTCAGGTTTCTTTGATGAATAGAAAGTTCAGCAGAACAGCATTTATCTGAAATAGAAATATTTTGTAACATTATAAATGTCTTTATCATCATTTTTGATTAATTTAAAGCATCCTTGCTAAATAAAAGTATTAATTTCTATAATTTCTTTCCCAAAAAACAAAACAAAAATGATACTGACTCCAATCTTTTGAATGGTAGGCTATAGAGTATAATGTTACAAAAGCTTTTTTTATTTCAGATAAATCTTTCTATTCATCAATGAATCCAGAAAAAAAATACTCAACTGTTTTAAATATTGATAATAATAATAATAAATGTTTCTTGAGCAGCAAATCAGCATATTATTATGATTTCTGAAGATCATGTGACACTGAAGACTGGGGTAATGATGCCGAAAATACAGCTTTGATCACAGAAATAAATTACATTTTAACATATATTCACATAGAAAGCAGTTATTTTAAATAGTAAAAATATTTCACAATATTACTGCTTTTACTGTATTTTGGATAAAATAAATGCAGGCTTGGTGAGCAGAAGAGAATTCTTTAAAAAAAAAATCTCAATCTTACTGTTCAAAAACTCTTGACTGGTAGTGTAGATATGTATCATTGCATCTAGTTGTTTTGGATAAGAATAAAACGTCAGGTCCAACAATATCGTGTCTTTTCGAATTTAAATCTAGATTTATTCGCATTGGCCCATGGAAAACTCTATGAACACGTACTTGAACCGGCCAAAAAATCGCGGGGGACGAATTTACGGTTTATTAAAAAGTGTTAAATAAAAAAATTTAAAAAATATTAAAAAGCGTATTCTGCACTCATGGCGCGCGCGCGCAAACACTAGATGCCTGCCTCCGTTCCGAGTCCCTTATTAAGCACTTTACCGATTCAACTACTCTCCCCTCCTCTCCCCTCCCGTCCTGCCTGGCTCTTTGGCCCGCATCACTCACCGCAGAGCAAGCCTGTTTTTATAAAGCTGCTGTGAAACGTGGGGAAAGCCGATACGGAAGAAGTTGGGGTTTATTTAGGCGGAGCAAAATACTTCATCGCTCTGTCTATAGCGCATTGTGATTGGGTGGTTTACGCTGTCAATGCAGGAGACAAACCAATGGGCCACTGACTGCTCGTTGTCCCTGTGTGATGGTCCTTGGCAAAAAAAAAAAATCTGTCGGCCCCTTCAGTGCGTCGGCCCACTGGGAAAATGCCCGGTATGCCCGATTACCAGTCCAGCCCTGATTGCTGCTATGTGTACATACCCGGTACAACCTGTTTGCACATTCCTCTTGCACATCCCTGGTTATATTAATATTTATTAAATCCACAGTAGACTGTATTGCACATTTTAGTTCATTGCACATTTTACTCCTTATTTTATTATCTTATTCCTACCTATATTTAAATATATGCTCCTGTGTTATGTATCATCTTTTATTTGAATTTTTTTGTGCACTGTCCATTGAGCGGACCGGTCCTGACCTACATTTCACTACTGATTATACCCTGTATGATTGTGTATGTGACAAATAAACAAGAACCTTGAACCTTGAACCTTGAACCTCCTATTAGCCCTCAAGTATCTGCCTTTTCTTTTAAGCACAATATTCAGAAGTTCAGTGGTAAGATTTGTCACCCAGTTTCCCTGATATTTATTACATCGCATTAAGTGATACTGTATAATAAAGCTATCAAATATAATTATGCTCATATGTGCTCCTCCAGGTATTATTAAGTCTAACATTCTCTGCATTAGTCCCACCTATTACAGACACCCTGCACAGCACTGAGTTATATGCAAATGGATACTGTTTTTATTCCCATTAAAGTTTTAAATATTGTTTTGATGTGACACTTGGGTCTCTTTGGGCATAATAATCATGGAGGAAGTGACAAACAACATTAAGCAGAAAGATTTGCAGAAAGACCAAAGGAAACACTGGTACAAGCTGTGGCAAAAAGAGGATAAGAAAAAGACAGCATTGGGGAAGCTACTTGGAAAATGTATACGCTAATTATAATTTAGTAGTATACAAGTAGACTAGTTAAATATCAGCCAAGCCACTGTCTTTGTAATGATCGTTTGTAATAATTTGTATAACAGTCAATCTTGTTAAGCCTGTTTACACCACCTCTGCCAACTATTGTTTAATTGAGCCAGAAAAAAAAAAAGAATGAATGAATGAATGAATGCACTGTATGTATGCATTTATACATATTTATATTTGGTAACCCTTTAGTATAGGGACCAGTTCTCACTATTAACTAGTTGCTTATTAGCATGCCTATTATTAACATATTGACTGTTTTTAGTACTTATAAAGCACATATTCTGTATGACCATATTCTACATCTCTAATCCTACCCACCACCTAAACCTTAAAGGGTTACTCCACACCAAAATGAAAATTGTGTCATTAATCACTTACCCCCATGTCGTTCCAAACCCGTAAAAGCTTTGTTCGTCTTCGGAACACAATTTAAGATATTTTGGATGAAAACCGGGAGGTTTGTGACTGTCCCATTGACTGCCAAGTAAATAACACTGTCAAGGCCCAGAAAAGTATGAAAGGCATCGTCAAAACAGTCCATCTGCCATCAGTGGTTCAATCTGAACTTTATGAAGCGACGAGAATATGTTTTGTACGCAAAGAAAATAAAAATAAATACTTTATTCAACAATTCGTCTCATTTGCTATATATATATATATATAAAGCATATATATACAGCGGGTAAAATAAGTATTGAACACGTCACTATTTTTCTCAGTAAATATATTTCTAAAGCCATTTGACCTCCACACATGGTATGTATTATGGCATCCAAAGAATTCAATTTTTGTCTCATCTGACCAGACTATATTCTCCCAGTAATTGACAGGCTTGTCTAAAAGTTGTGTAGCAAACTTTAAACAAGCTTCTACATGCTTTTTCTTCAGCAATGGAGTCTTGCGTGGTGAGCATGCATACAGGCCATGGCAGTTGAGTGCATTACTTGATTTCTTTGAAACAATTGTACCTGCTAGTTCCAGGTCTTTCTGAAGCTCTCAACAAGTGGTCCTTGGCCCTTGGACAAGTCTTCTGATAATTATTTTCACGCCTCATACAGAAATCTTGCGATGAGCACCTGGCCATGGCCGGTTTATGGTGAAACGATGTTCTATCCACTTCCGGATAATGGCCCCAACAGTGCTCACTGGAACATTCAGAAGTATAGACATCCTTCTGTAACCAATGCCATCAGTATGTTTTGCAACAGTAAGGTTGCAAAGGTCTTGAGAGAGCTCGTTGCTTTTACCCATCATAAAATGTTTCTTGTGTGACACGTTGGTAATGAGACACCTTTTTATAGGCCATCTGTTGGGATTGAATCAGCTAATATTAATTTCCACTGACAAGGGCCAGGATTGCTTTCTAATTACTGATAGATTTCAGTTGGTGTCTTGGCTTTCCATGCCTTTTTGCATCTCCCTTTCTTCATGCCTTCAATACTTTTTCCCTGTGTCATTCTACTTTATTACACATAACTTAATTTCTGAACGTATTTGTTTTGTTTTCTTTGTATGTATGGATTACTTGGGTCGTTACCGACATCTGGTGAAAATTTCATGTCAACAGCACCTTTATAAATATATTTACTGAAAAAAATGGTGACATGTTCAATACTTATTATGTATTGGGGCATATGGGGCAAAATAGAAACACCTGCATGCCCCCTTTGTTCCAAAATAGGGACATTAGAACACATCCTGAGCAGCTGCTCCAAGGTGCTGGGTGAGGGCCGGTATCGATGGAGGCACGACCAGGTCCTCAAATCCATCGCTGAGGCAATCAGCAAGGGGATCAAGGACAGCCGACACACCCAAGCTACAGCCAAGGCCATTCACTTCATCAGGGAAGGACAAAAGCCAGAGAAAGCATCGAAAAACTGCTCTGTAGGTTTGCTCTCCACAGCCCGGGACTGGGTAATGACAGTCGACCTGGAAAGGCAGCTGAAAATTCCAACACACATAACCCAGTCCAAATTGAGACCTGACATCATCTTGGTCTCTGAGGCCACAAAACAACTGATCTTGTTGGAGCTGACAGTGCCCTGGGAGGAGAGGATGGAGGAGGCTCAAGAGAGAAAGAGGGAGAAATACCAAGAACTGGTGGAGGATTGTCGGAGGAATGGATGGAGGACCAGGTGTATGGCAGTAGAGGTGGGCAGCAGGGGATTTGCCAGTCACTCCCTGAGCAAGGCCTACGGCACGCTGGGCATAACAGGTGCTAACCGAAGACGAGCCATAGGCAACAACGTGGAGGCAGTAGAAAAAGCTTCCAGATGGCTCTTGTTGAAGAGGGGAGAGCAGTGGGGGCAGTAGAATGCCACTTGGACACAGGCCGGGGTCTGATCAGCCTCGGTCGGGTCGCCAGGACGAGGGTGTCTGTTGTAAGACCCGAAACACCCAGTGACTTCTGGAAACAACACTGATGATGTGTCCAAGGTCGTGCATCAGAAGATGTTTCCGTAAACTGAAATACTCTGGGAGCACCAGTGACAACCAGGAATAGACTGGGTGACAACCACGAAGAGGGTGGTGACATCTGGAGAGACAGATGACGGCCGGAGAGACGGCAACCCGGGGTGGAGAGGGTTGGCAGCCCAAACCACTTCTTCCGCAAGGAAGAACCCAAAGCAAGCTACAAAACCCACAAAAGAAAGATACCCCCAGGGGTGCCCGAGAGGGGGGGAAGATGAGCACACCAACAGGACGGACTTAAGGACAACGACACAGGATAAAGGAATAACGACAACGACAATACGGTGCATCTGCGGCAGGATCTGCAAGAATGAACATGGTTTAAAAATACATCAAGGCAGAATGAGATGCTTGACAGCGGAAACGACGACAAAACGCACAGAAGCGACTTCTGGTAAGATGCAGGAGGAGCCAGGCCCGGAGCCAACCCACAGTGCCCAGAGCCTCCTAGTGTCACCAACACCTGCTGCCAGCAGCTCACCTGCCACCATAACCCAAGAAACAGCATTTCTCGACAACCCACATGGCCTCCAAAGACAGCAAGCTGCAGCCATAACAACTGGCTGTGCCCCTTCGGTCCAGCCAAGGATCCTAAGGAAACAACGCTTGACCTTACGGAGGGCAGAGTTCCACAGAAGGAGAGTTCCACAGAAGGAGAGAGCCAGGAAGAGGGCAGCATTCTTGGCCAATCCATTCAAGTTGACCAAGCAGCTCCTTGGCCAAAAGAGGGCTGGCCGCCTCACCTGCTCCAAGGATGCCATAAACGACCACCTCAAGGCCACCTATAGTGACTCCATCAGAGAACAACCACTGGGTCCATGCGATGCGCTGATAACACCACCAGAGCCTGCATCAGACTTCGACCTGAAGGAGCCCCGCCTAAGGGAAGTGGAGGAAGTGGTGAGGAGAGCAAGATCGAGCTCAGCACCAGGCCCAAGTGGAGTGCCCTACAAGGTGTATAAGAACTGCCCAAAGCTACTACATCGACTTTGGAGGGTTCTGAAGGTGATCTGGAGGAGAGGGAAGATCGCCCAGCCATGGAGGTATGCTGATGGAGTGTGCATACCAAAAGAGGAGAAGTCTGAGAATATCGACCAGTTTCGGGTAATCTCCTTGCTCAGTGTGGAGAGTAAAATCTTCTTCAGCATCGTGGCTAAGAGGCTCTCCAACTTCCTGTTGAGCAATAAGTACATCGACACGTCTGTGCAAAAGGGAGGTATACCAGGAGTTCCCGGTTGTCTGGAACACACGGGTGTGGTAACCCAGCTCATCAGGGAAGCAAGAGAAGGTAGAGGGGACCTGACTGTACTGTGGCTGGACCTCACCAACGCCTATGGCTCAATACCCCATATGCTGGTGGAGGTCTCGCTGGAGAAACACCATGTACCGCAGAAGGTGAAAGATCTCATCCTGGACTATTACAGCAAGTTCAGCTTGAGAGTCTCTACTGGCCAGCTAACATCTGACTGGCACCAGCTGGAGGTGGGGATAATCACTGGCTGTACCATCTCAGTGACCCTCTTTGCGCTGGCGATGAACATGCTGGTCAAGGCAGCTGAATCAGAATGCAGAGGCCCCCTCAGCAAGTCTGGAGTAAGGCAACCTCCCATAAGAGCCTTCATGGACGACCTCACAGTGACAACAACGGCGGTACCAGGAGCCAGGTGGATCCTTCAGGGGTTGGAGAGACTCATGTCATGGGCACGCATGAGCTTCAAACCTGTAAAGTCCAGGTCTTTGGTTCTAAAGAAGGGGAAGGTTACAGACAGATTCCGCTTCAGGCTGGGAGAACACCAGATCCCGTCAGTTACTGAGAGACCAGTGAAGAGCCTTGGGAAGGCCTTCAACTGCAGACTGAATGACAGAGACTCCATTAAGGCAACTGGTGCTGACCTGGAGGGATGGTTGAGAACAGTGGATAAGTCTGGGCTCCCTGGAAGATTCAAGGCCTGGGTCTACCAGCATGGAATCCTCCCAAGAATCCTCTGGCCTCTGCTTATCTGTGAGGTCCCCATGACTGTGGTGGAAGGTTTTGAGCAAAAGGTGAGCAGCTATCTACGCAGATGGCTGGGTCTACCGCGTAGCCTAAGTAACATCGGGCTATATGGGAACACCAACAAGCTCAGGCTCCCTTTTAGCTCAGTCAGGGAGGAGTTCATCGTTGCACGGGCTCGGGAACACCTGCAGTACTCTGAATCCAGAGATGCCAAAGTGTCCGGTGCAGGGATTGTTGTGAGGACAGGGAGGAAGTGGAAGGCAGCCGAGGCAGTCCAGCAAGCAGAGACTTGGCTGAAGCACATGGCCATCCTTGGAACAGTGGCGCAAGGCAGAGCCGGACTTGGGAGCCTAAGAGCGACCAGATATGACTCTGCCAGCGGAAAGGAGAGGCAGAGGCTGGTACAGGAGGAGGTGCAAGCTTCAGTCGAGGAAGAGCGAACCAGTAGAGCAGTGGCCATGCGGCAGCAGGGCGCCTGGATGAAGTGGGATCAGGCGATGGAGCGGAGTGTCACCTGGAAGGACATCTGGGAGTGGAACCCCCAGAGGATCAAGTTCTTGATTCAGGGAGTCTATCCTCCCAAGTCCATCCAACCTGTGCATATGGGGCAAAATAGAAACACCTGCATGCCCCCTTTGTTCCAAAATAGGGACATTAGAACACATCCTGAGCAGCTGCTCCAAGGCGCTGGGTGAGGGCCGGTATCGATGGAGGCACGACCAGGTCCTCAAATCCATCGCTGAGGCAATCAGCAAGGGGATCAAGGACAGCCGACACACCCAAGCTACAGCCAAGGCCATTCACTTCATCAGGGAAGGACAAAAGCCAGAGAAAGCATCGAAAAATTGCTCTGTAGGTTTGCTCTCCACTGCCCGGGACTGGGTAATGACAGTCGACCTGGAAAGGCAGCTGAAAATTCCAACACACATCACCCAGTCCAAATTGAGACCTGACATCATCTTGGTCTCTGAGGCCACAAAACAGCTGATCTTGTTGGAGCTGACAGTGCCCTGGGAGGAGAGGATGGAGGAGGCTCAAGAGAGAAAGAGGGAGAAATACCAAGAACTGGAGGATTGTCGGAGGAATGGATGGAGGACCAGGTGTATGGCAGTAGAGGTGGGCAGCAGGGGATTTGCCAGTCACTCCCTGAGCAAGGCCTACGGCACGCTGGGCATAACAGGTGCTAACCGAAGACGAGCCACAGGCAACAACGTGGAGGCAGTAGAAAAAGCTTCCAGATGGCTCTGGTTGAAGAGGGGAGAGCAGTGGGGGCAGTAGAATGCCACTTGGACACAGGCCGGGGTCTGATCAGCCTCGGTCGGGTCGCCAGGACGAGGGTGTCTGTTGTAAGACCCGAAACACCCAGTGACTCCTGGAAACAACACTGATGATGTGTCCAAGGTCGTGCATCAGAAGATGTTTCCGTAAACTTATACCTGCTATATATATGTATATATAACATCCGCTGGACACAAACTGTGTACGCTGTTCTGTATCAGCCGCACCACACGGATATGTCTTCCACACGGATACAATCCGTGTGGTGTGGCTGACACAGAACAGCATACATAGTTTGCGTCCAGCGGATATTCTCCAAAATGGCGCTACAGTGACGCAGATGAGACGAATTGTTGAATAAAGTCGTTATTTTTATTTTCTTTGAATACAAAAAGTATTCTCGTTGCTTCATAAAGTTCAGATTGAACCATTGATGGCAGATGGACTGTTTTGACAATGCCTTTCATACTTTTCTGGGCCTTGACATTGTAATTTACTTGGCAGTCAATGTGAAAGTCACAAGCCTCCCGGTTGTCATCGAAAATATCTTAAATTGTGTTACGAAGACAAACTAAGCTTTTACCTTGTTTGGAACGACATGGGGGCGATTAATGACACAATTTTCATTTTGGGGTGGAGTAACCCTTTAAAACTACCTTACTAACTGCAGCAAATTAGGAGTTTATTGAGGCAAAAATCATAGTTAATGGTTTGTTAATAGCGAGAATTGGACTTTAAAATAAAGTATATAGGAAATGTAGGGTAAAAACAAAGATTAATAATTCTTTGCTATATGGACCCATAAGCCTCGCCCACTAGCATTCAGTGATTTCCTGGCTAAGCATTGCATCAAAAGAAAATATAGCAAATATTATAACCATTGACTTCGTGATGTCTATAGTTTACACATACTTCACGTGCTTGAGTCTACTGACAACAGGAAAAATGGAAGATTAAGAACATTTGCTTTGATGAGTCCAGTTTAAAAAGCTTGTTTGCATCGCTGTACAGACTTCAGAAGGATATCAGTGTCAGGAACAAGTGGATGGTTTATTTTTAATTGTGTTCCAGATTACGTCGAAGGATTAGATGTTTGTTCGGAGCATTTGACTCCAGATTGTTTTGCAAATTAGTCACAGTGTAATAAGTTGAAAGTTTAAGCCGCTAAGTGTAGGCTAGGATCTGATAACAGCTGCATCACAAACCATAAGTAAACTATTTCAATAATGCTTTATCTGTAAATGATTGAGGATTGTGTGTGTGTATGTGGTTATGGGGACACTATGTCCCCACAGAGATGGCATTGTCCAAAATCCTTGTCCTTGTGGGGATATTTTTGTTTCCTATGAGGAAAACAGCTTATAAATCATACAGAATGATCTTTTTTGAAAATCTAAAAAGGCAGAACGTTTTGTATGAGGGGTAGGTTTAGGGTAAGGGGATAGAAAATACAATTTATACAGTATAACAATCATTAAGTCTATGGAATGTCCCCATAAAACATACACTCTAAAAAATGATGGGTTAAATACAATCCAGTGCTGGGTAAAATATGGACGAACCCAGCGATTGGGTTGTTTAGACCCAGCGGTTGGGTTACTGCCCAGAAGGTTGGGTTAAACATTTAATCCAACTGTTGGTTGAAAACAACCCAGCATGTGTTCTGTCCAATATTTACCCAGCACTGGCTTGTATTTAACCCAGCATTTTTTAGTGTAGAAACGTGTGTGTATGTAACAGTTTTATTAATATTATAAATGAAACTCAAAGAACATATTAAAATAATACATCCAAGTCATGACCCCTTTAATTGTGTTTGAGCGATAACAAAATATATGTGATTAAATATGTGTTCCTGAATCCTGACATGCAGTCGTACATGTTACATTATAAATGTATACACTGAGAAGCTGTTATTATTGCATACTGTTTTATAATGTACTACAATACACTGATGCAAATAGTATCTGTCACTAAAATAGCACCTTACACTATATACATTTAGTGACATAAAATAGTATAATAATTTGCATAATTTGTACAGCTCAATCAGGGCGACAATATATCACTTGACCAAATACATTTTTACTAAAAACATCAACACCACAATTTACTTATTAACTCAGTATCATTTGGTCATGCTAGAAATTGTCTTGTTACTGCAAAAGCTACACTTCTATAAAAAATATTGTAGCTGAATATAGTGTAGCAACATAAATCCAGCAAGAATATTCAGTAATCAAAGCATACAGCTATTAAAACAGAACAAGGGACGTGGTTATGGTTGTGAATGTTTTTAGTGTGAAGAACCTACTGATTAATTTCAGTCTGCAAGTCACAGGGACATAAAGTGCATTTTTTAAAAGTTGTTTGTTCTTAATGGATTTTGTGAATTAGTCCTTTTGGTGAAATACTTTTTTTATTGCTTTTAGTAGGAAAATGCTGTAATGACACTTAGTGAGTGCCTGAACTATTCAGTAACACA
Organism: Aspiorhynchus laticeps; assembly: GCA_023376895.1. Taxonomy (NCBI): domain Eukaryota; kingdom Metazoa; phylum Chordata; class Actinopteri; order Cypriniformes; family Cyprinidae; genus Aspiorhynchus; species Aspiorhynchus laticeps. The sequence continues at coordinate 31,676,176 of CM041797.1, read as the reverse complement.
TCTTTTTTTTCCCTAGTGAGAAATTTTAGTGTAATTGCTTGTGGCACTGAAATACTGTCAAAATCTTGAAATTATGTTGCTTTGATAGAGCACAGTGAGAGAGCTTTAGATGGCTTTGGGCTAATTGAAATGACTAATTGTTGCTATGACCTGGCAGCCCTTTCATGTTTTATATGGGTGCATAGCCACAATACTGTCAAACCAGACTAAGAGACAGTGATGGCTGAGAGAGAGAACAAGAAGTAGACAAAGAGAGGGGCAGGAAGTTAGTGATTAGCAGGGAAAAGTGGTTGTTGGTAGGTCTTTTATGTTCCTGGGATGTAGAACTCCCAACTTTCAAAAACTCAATGGACTATGTCAGTGTACAGAATGTCAGAGAGAGAGAGAAAAAAAATGTTGGGGATACTCTAGTAAAAACTTAATAAATAAGAAATGAATATTAAGCAACTTACATTTTGGAAAAAAATAGTTACAATTGCTTTGTCTGTTTTTGCTCTGATCCAAACAAATCTAAGGGTGTATTCACACCTGTCTTGTTTGGTTAAATTGAATCGAACTCAAGTTCGTTTCCCCCCTTGGTGGGGATCTTTTGGGCAGGTTATTAATACAGCAATCACAATCCGGTTGCGGATCAAACAAAACATACCAAAACTCAGGTACGGTTGAATGGATGAACCAAAGAATGGATGACCTTAGCACAAGTGTGGTTTTGTTTACAATTTCTGGTTCACTTGCAAAAAAGGGCAGTGTAAAAGCGAACCACACCAAAAAAAATAAAATAAAAAAATCAACATTGTATTTGGTCCAGACCAAAGCAAGTGAACTAGTGGACTTTCCTGGTGTAAATGCACCCTAAATCAGAACCATTGTAATACAGAGCAACAGACGTTTTTTTGAACAACTTGGTTGAGTGAATTATTTAATGACTCACTCACTTGCTTCATTCCTGAATGAATCAGAGTTTTGAACAAACCTTTTGAATAAATGATTCACCACTTGTTTTATTACTGATTGAATCAATGATTTACTTGAATGCATGATTCAATGACTCATTCATAAGATGGTCACCTGCTGCCATCTATTGGCATAATTATGTAACTGTGGAAAGAGTCACAGAAAAAAAAATTGCACCTCTGTAACGAACAGACTGACAGTGTGTCTATAATGTTGTTTTGTGGACAGGCAAACTACCATGTACAGTACAGTAGTCACATAATTGATTTGGTTCTTGTCAGTGGAAGTATGAATTGGTTTTCAATAGGTTTCTAGACAACCTCAACTGAGAACCAGCACCAATTTGGTGCAAAATAAGTATGGGAGAGCTAATTTTGGTTTAAATGTATTTAAACTTATAACTGTATAAAACTCCTCTCACGTCCTTAAATGGTTATACTGTGACAACTCCCCCACCCCCCATCACTAAAAAGATGCTATCTGTCTCATCTCAGAACTCTGGTCTCCATTTCACCCACTCATACGGTACATTTCCGAATTTTTGCTCCTGGTTATATTTAATTGAAAACCTTATTAAATTTTAATTCCTCCATTTGGTACAATGCAAGCATGTCTTTTTGTGCAAAGCAACCAGTTGTGCGTCTGCTTAGAAGTGCTTCTGATAAATGATGTCCATAAAATGTTTCAGGTTTAACTTTACTGATCTTAGATCAGTATTTTTGTTTGACAACCAGATTTATCCTGAAGTGGTGTGTGTTGATGCTAAATGCACAATTACTGTAATACAAGAATGATTTCCTCATCTCGACTGAAACTGCATATACTTCTTATAAAAGCACTGTAATATAGACATTAAATTAAATTATATTTAATGATTACTTTTTCCATTAAATGGCAATTAGTAGGTAAACAAAGAATATACCCTTTTTAATCCATTAACCTACAAAAACCTTGTAACAAACTTATAAAATAACACACTGTAATAAATTATGGTCTCTCGCTGAGTGCACTGATTTGATTTGATGAAGGTAAAAAAAAATGCTTTCCGTATTTATTATCTCTATCCTTTTATCCCTTAAAGCTAGGGTAGGCAGTATGTTTTTCATAAACATGTTTTGTTATACTGGCTGAAAGTGTCTTCACAGCCTGATAGCAAGCGATAATGCGTAGTACATATAGTGGCGTAAATATAAATATATATACATTATATATAAATAATACGTTTTTTGTGTCACAATGTAGTTTTAAGAGGTTTTTTTAGGCAAGAATGTACTTGTTTAGACTTCAAATATGTGGCTTGTTAATAAAGATTGTGTCTATTTGAAAATTTGCTTCAACATTTTCGGAGATGTGAGTTTCAGGGCATCAGCGGTCATTCAGTGCTCATGAACCCGCTGAGAGCAGCCTTACCTGGGCCAGATCTTCTGGAAATTGCTGCTGACTCTGATGTCTCTATAGTGTTTAAACATGAGATGTAATTAGTTTTGAGTAAATCTAATGGGCAGCCTTTGTTATTATTAATCTATTATTTGTTCCAGAGCAAATCGTTTTGGCTAAGGGCAAAATCTCATAAGTCATAACGTTATATTTTATATAACTTTAATTTTGTATTTCAGAGCACTGCCTTTGCACTTTTGGCTGAATTGCCTAGCTGTTGTTGTTGTTGTTTATTAAATATTATTATTCAATAAATAATATGCAATATGGTGCCATAATGTTGTATATCAGATTGCTGTGATTACCTGAGGCCCAATCACTACTAGTAATCCTCTTCTGTGGAAGTCTCAGGACCATAAAATGTTAGTCCAATCATTGCATTTGTTACGAATGTCCTATGTGCCTGTCAGCCTATGTATTTGCATAACTCTGCGTAGCCAATAGTGTTTTATTGATTGATTGATTGATTGATTGCAGTTTTACATTTTCAAGAAGTATTGGATGCTTCACCACATTTGTCAGGCATAAATGTTGAATAAATGTTGACAACTTATAAAGATATTTCCACTGTAGTGCACACCATTCATCAGAGTATTCAAATAAAACATCCAGTTCATTGTTTAAAGATCTAAGCAAATCAAACTAATATTTAACAAACCCATTTAAATTCCTTTAATGACATGAATAAATATACACATCAAAAGTTATGTTATCGCCAGCAGCCTATTTGCACAGTTATTTGCAGTCACAGAGTCCGGTGGGGAGTAATCGCTACCCACTGTGTTATATCAAACATCTCCCCACGTTCCTGTTCACACAGATTTTCATCCATACGTGCAAATCAATGGCTTCCTGTCTGTCTGTAAAGAGCAATCCTTGTGCTATTCTGAAACATGGCATGAATACTTGCTGTCATACATGATTTGCTCTCATGGAGTTACAGACATGTATATGACTTAGTAAGTGCATTTATTATCTAGTGAGTCTGCTTGCAGCATCGCACCACATGTGGCCTGTTAGGTCAGGCAAGGCGACGTGCTCCACAGAGAGAGGATCAGATCCTGCAGGCTCGGGAAGCATCAAAGCCTCGGCTGGTCGACCCTAGAGTTTCCCTCTGAGCCCCTGAGCCAGAGATAAGACAGACTTCATAACAACAGCAAATCATGAGTCTTGGATAGAGGATAGAGGATGGTGAAAGTACTAAAAATATGCTGGTTTATGAAAACTCAAAGACTTAAGAGCATGAACTGGAGAAGGGGGCAAATGGTTTGATCTATGATGCACTGAGATTCATTTTCTGATTATGGATTATGAGAAGGGATGAAAGGTAAATTATTGATTATTGATTAAAGCTAAAGCCCTAAATTTGAATTATTATTATTATTTTATAAATTTCTAGGTGATAAGTATGTATACATTACATTCAGATATAACATACTGATTTGGGCTGAGAAGTTGCCATTCATGTTTTTTTTATTTTTTTATTCAATCCACATACTTTTACCAGAATCTGAATGCAGAGGTTTTCATCAGTCTGCTGTGAAATAAAGCGGTGATGATCATGCTGCAACACCGATTTGCCAAATGTGAATAAAGGACAAGAATAAAATATTTTCCAATAATGAATTCAGTGTTGTCCTTACAACTAGTCACTGCAGCATCATTTTAACTTCCATTTTGTCGAACATAATAGTTTTTTCTCTGTTATTGTGCCAGCATCAATTGCAGACTTATTCATATATATACTGTATATATACACACACACACACACACACACACACACATACATACATTCTTATCACCTAGAAATTGTAATAATAATAATAATAATAATAATAATAAAAGATGTAATGTTAGGGTTAGGGGAATGTAATATATGTATAGTGTCCTAGCCTGTGTTCGGCATGTTGCATGATTATGAAAGCTATCATGTTAGCACTCCTCCTCCCCTCACCACCTGTAGAGATCTGCTAGGGGGTTCTACATTTCTTGCAGCATTCCTTTGTTATTTTTGACTAAGCTGAACAAATGATTGTTTTTGCTCAGCAGCAGCAGTAGCATAGCAGCATAGCAGATTTCATCTGTCAAAATCAAGCTTACGCATATTTCATGTCCATGTCAATAAATGCCACTCAGAGAGTTGTCATGGCTGATCATTTATATGTAAATTATATTTAAAAAGTCCTGTCTATTAAGGCATAACTAGAAACAAAGTGTAGTCGTAGTCAGAAGTCTGGCTCTGTAAGACTGTCTTGAACTGATACCACCCTTGGTGTTTAGGTCGAGGCTCGTGACTGATTCTGTGATCTCCTGCTGTTTAATGTCCCCAGTTGCCCTGTTTTCTTTCTTCATCTGCAGAAAAAGGGAAATGCCAGAGGATGGAGGCTTGCTAATTGATACATCGCTCATCTACCCCTTGTAAAAAGAAAAGAAAGGTAAAGAAAGATAAAAAGTTGAGAAAAAATATTGAGACACTCCCCATTATCACACTGCCCTTACAGAGCCTATCCACACCATGTTACATAAGAGCTCAGAATGTCAGAATGTGATGCTTTGTGCCAATGGCTAAACAGAAGCAATGCTGATCTGACCACCATGTCATGCACAGGAATAGCCAGAGGTTTGAGTCTATATTATAATTTATGTAATGCCAAGTCAGCCTTACTCAAGAGAAGTGCTGAGTTTTTTTGCAGCAGTGCTATAGAAGAAGCAGTTTGGGTTCATCAAAGAAACTTTCAGTGAGCAGTTCTTAAAATAACCGTTTTTTCTTTGTGTGAAGAACATATAATCTAAATAAAATTTCCAGTGTAAAGAACCTTTTGTGTAATGAAAAGGTTCCATGAATGTTAAGCGTTCTTGATTGAACAGTTGATGCCCAATAATGAACCTTTAAATAATGAATCCAATCAGTACAAACCAGACTAAAACCTCGGCAGACCAAAGCATTCTCTGATCTCTCTGAAGAACGAACGTCTCCCATTTCAGATCAAAATAACCAACTTTAAAAGATACTTAAATTTGAGATGTCTCTTTGCATCCCTTTTGCGATTTCTTAGCTTAAACTCATTCTGCCTACTGTGCAACTCACATTTCTGGTTGCAGAAAAGATTGAAGGCCAAAAATAACTCGAGGACATGTTCTTGCAGCGGCTGGCACATTTTAACAGCCTCAGCAAAAAGATTGCATGTGATTCTGTGTCCTCATGATTGCTAGTCCACTCAACAACCATATAAAACTGTAAATTCCTCTGTCAACTGTCACTAATCAAATAATGAGGCCCTAGCAACCCTGTCACTGGATATTAGAACGCTAAAGAGCTAAAGAGCTGCCCGATATCCGTTCTCAAAAATCATCCATACTTCTACATTCCACTTCTCAAGCTCTTTGGGCCATAGATATGGGTGTTTTGTAACGGCTTTAGTAGTGGAATGATTTGCAGATGGATGCAGTGCAGTCTGAATACTGTATACTTCTCTAAAGGTCAGCAGGATTGTGAGAGAATGGGAGCAGCGTCTCTCTGAGAGTCATATCATGCTGTCTGTTCCTCTGGGTAGAGCTTGTCCTTTCAAGCTGATTTAGGAACGGCTTCCCCTGAGTAAATCTTACCTTCATGGTGAGAGGAGAACAAGTACAACAGATTTTGGACCAGCGTGAATGGGAAGCTTCAACTGACTCTTTTCATGTGCAGTCAGAGCACCAACCTGATTTTGTATGACTCTGAAAATAAATAGCCATCACAATGAGACGGCATCTGGGATCAAGAACACTAAAGTCTATACAAGCCACTGAATATGCAGCTTTTCTGTCTGCTTGCTTGTATGCATACATACAAATAATTTTGAATGAGATGCGCATGCTGGTTTTATAAAAAAAAAAGTGGCTGACTGGTCTTTTTTGCAATGCTTTGTAAGTGTTCATGTAAAAATGGAGCTAGAGCTGTAGAATGTGCACATTAAAATGCAGACATTTGTGGCCCACAAACTCATCCCCATGTGCAGAGATTTGTTAAGATTCATTTCCTCTGGGAATTCTCCGAGTGTAAAACAGAAAGCCCATTGGTGTTCATTAAGCCTGACAGAGAATAGCTCTGCTTGACACTCCCTGCTGTATTATTAAATTGCAAGTGTAACACTGGAATAAGGAAGAATAGGGTGACTCCAGTTGAATTTAGCTCTCTTTTGGGGGATTATTTATTTATTTTTTTAATTAATAATTATTTCGGCACCATTTGCTAAGGATCAGTCTCAGGCCTGGTTGTACAGCATTAGTCCAACATGCTTTTAGCATTAGCATGGTATAATGTGCATTATTCAGCACAGGGGATCTGAATTCAGATCAAGGAGGTCAAGGTGAACTACAGTGTTACATAGACCATACAAAATACAGTAAAATAGCAATATTGTGAAATATTATTACAAATTCAAATAACTGTTTTCTACTGTATTATATCTGAAGATGTAATTTTAGTCCTGTGATGTCAAAGCTGCATTTTCAGCAGCCATTACTCCAGTGTCACGTGACCTACCTTCATGTCACATGATCTTTTAGAAATCATTATAATATGATGATTTGCTGCTAAAGAAACATTTTTTATTATTATCAGGATTGAAATCAGCTGTGCTGCTTCATATTTTTGTTACCATGATACACTACCATTCAATCTTCAGTGTCACGATCCTTCAGAAATTATTTAAAGAAAAAAATAAATTGACCAAAAGTGAAGGTAACGACAAAATATTATTAAATATTATTTATGTGAAAAAATAAAATAAATAACTAAAAGATCATTAGTTCCACAAAAACTGTTTTCAACATTGATAATGCATAAAGTCAGGATGACTATCCTGATATCAATCAATCAATCAATCAATCAATCAATCAATCAATCAATCAATCATATAGGTTAATCTAAAAAAATAAATAAGTAAATGAATAAGTGAATAAATAAATATCTACATACATTTATTTGACAAACTAGATTAATTTGATTCTTTAATTTAGGACTTACCTAGGATAATTACGGTATTTGACCACTGTTTATGATAAAACAATTAAAATACAAACATATAAATAAATAAATAAATGGTTACAGTGACAGTAATTTCTTATGGCAGGAGTGTAAAATCAATATGCTAAATCAGTTGGTGGTTGTTGATATTTCAAACAGAATAACGAGACATAGATTTTCAGTCGGGTCTGCTATGGTTTATATGCAATCACAGGGCTTTGAATAAACCACATCCATTAGGGCTGGTAGTCCACAATTGTGTACATTTGGAGAAATTAGATTTTTAGATGTCCTCATTTGAATATGGAGAACTGTGCTTGTTGTCCACTATTCCTCCAGCAGAAACTGCATGTACTGTAATACAAGTGAAAAGTGCTGAAGCAATATTCTGCACTACAGTGTCGCAATAACTCATTTCTTCACTGTCATGCCTTGTTAGCAGCCTCTGCTGTCCCAGCAATGTGCATAATTAATCAATACTCAGTCCAAAGAGGCACGGACAGCAATTACACCAAGGCATGTGTATGGTCATGAACTTAGTTACATCTGCAAAGCAAGGAGATCCCTGTCAGTCTATTGTCGTTGGAGCTGAAGGATGTAGTGTACTGTAGAGTTGGTAGAGTAACAGTGACATCCGCTCTTGCGGAGCCTTGAAAATGTCATTCGCATCCTCAGATATGACTCTGATGCATCACCATGGCAAAGCCTTTGTACCAGAACGCAAAATTTCATCAGCACCTCGCAAAGCCAAGGACTTGTCACTCTGGCATAACAAAATGGATCAGGGGATTGAAAATTACATGGTGCTTTATGAATGTAATACATGTTTTTAAATTATTTTCTCTCACATACACTTTTTCTGCACGACAGGCAGTAAACAGTTCACAAACATTACAGTCCATTTATAATTACTTTTAGGCTGAAATATACTGAAGATGTCATTAATCAATATGTGCCATTCACAACTGAACTGAACTGAACTGAATTGAATATTAAGCTCCAGTTTAATATTCAGATCATTCAGTAAAATGATCTGAAACTGTAAAATATATTTTTGTGCAAATTGTGATTTCTTTCTTTCTTTCGTTCGTTCTTTCTTTCAATTATTTTTTTTTTTTACTTTTTTTTAGAGAAAAATGTCCAATCGATTAAAAAAGGTTTTCTACATACATAAATGGGTAAATTAATACAAATTAATTATATAATAATAATGTTCCACAAAACATGTATTATTTTAAAAATATATTTTTTCTTTGTTGTGAAACTGCATCAAATTGCACTTCCTGTCATTCTAACACTGCAAATATTCTAACACATTCAAATATTTATTTATTTATGTTTTTTGTTTGTTTGTTTGTTTTTGCTCAGCAATTTTGTTCTATGAATGTTTTGTCTGTTTTCCACTTCAAAAACAGATATACAGTACATTATTGAATCAAGATACTCGAGTAGCATATTTACTTAAATTAAATTAAATTAAATCTTATTGAATTAAATTAAGTGATATTAAATATTGTTGTTTTATTGAATCAAGATACTTGAGTAGCATATTTACTTAAATTAAATAAAATCTTATTGAATTAAATTAAGTGATATGAAATCTTGTTGTTTTATGAAAATAAAGCAAAATTAAGAGCTTTATGGCAAAAAAAGGATAAATAAAATTGTTTTTCACTTCAATTAAGTTTATTTTTTTCCTCTTTTCCTGTTTTGGTATAAACTCATTAAATCTTATTTTTTTCTCAGAAAATTAGATTTAATATTAAGTGCTTCTCATTACATTTGTACTTGAAAACAAGACAAACATACTACTGTAAAGTACCTTTTTTTGTTCTTCCATGAATTTAAAATTCCAACTCAACATTCCTATTTAGCGCCCAAACTCTGGAACAATCTACCTAACACTGATGGGGAAGCAGACACACTCTGTCTGTTTAAATCTAGATTAAAGACTCTTTAACCTGGCTCACACATAATACACTATCACATTTCTATAATTCAAGGATTAGACTGCATTAATTAGTTCAACCGGAACCGGGAACACTTCCCAAAACACCCGATGTACTTGTTACATTGTTAGAAGAATGGCATCTACGCTAATATTAGTCTGTTTCTTTCTAATTCCGAGGTCACCGTAGCCACCCAAGATCCAGACTGTATCCAGATCAGATGGTCACTGCAGCCACCCGGATCCAGTCCGTATCCAGATCAGATGGTGGGTCAGCACCTAGAGATGACCTCTACACAGCCCTGAATGCCAGCGGAGACCAGGACAACTAGATGAGCCCCAGAGACTGATCCCCAGTGAAGACCCTGTCTCCTAGACGACCATCGGGACAAGAGCACAGGAACCAGATGAGTCCTTTGCAGAATCTGACTCTGCTGCAGCCTAGATTTAAACTGCTGATTTTGTCTGGCCAGAGGAGAATGACACTATTTCGACACACTATTTCCCCGTCTAAATACTGTAAAGCTGATGTAAAGCCACCCAGCTTTATATCAAGCTGATGCATAGCTGCTTTGGCACAATTTGCATTGTTAAAAGTGCTATACAAATAATAGTGACTTGACTTGACTATGTTAAGGTCAATTCACTGTAGAACTTCACAATTAAATACAACTTCTTAAATTCAGATCGCCCCCCCCCCCAGCTTTGGGTCTCAAACAACAATCAGTCAAATTCTAAAACAGATGCTGCTACTCTGGTGGCTCATACTGTATAGTAGTATGCACAAGGTTGAAGCTGGCCAACATGAAGCTTCTTGTCTGTGAATCACTCTGGCAAACAGACTAAGTCTTTGTTTGAAGATGCTGTTTACACAAGCTGATAAGTCAGATTTATGAGGACAGAAGGTAAAGATGGTGGACCAAAATCACACAGTAATGTCAAGGGACACATACGACAGTTTCACTTCATAAAGCAGATTGTTTTTGTAATTACATTGAAGTGTTAATGGTACACCAAACAAATATGATTGTTAGTTTATGTAAATTGAGGAGTGCTGGCTGAAGGCTGCATGCAAGCTGCAAGAATTAATTTTCAAACTACAGGGTGGCACACAATCAACAGTAATCAAAATCCAATTAGATTTCACTGCAGTACATACATTTTAGTTAACCATGGCAGTATTGGAAAAGTACAGATTTTTATGTGGGGTAGAATTGATATAGAATATAGAATTTAGTTGTGTCCACAACAGTAGAACCATGGCGCTAATAACACCAGGTAATGGGTTTGATTGGTTTAACCTGAAAGTCACCACCATATTGGTGTTTATGCATTGCATTATTTTGTGAACTGAAATAATCCCAAATATTATTGTTTTTCTTCTCACCAATGGAAAGATGTTTGACTGCTGTGGTTTGCTCTCCCTCAGCAACCTGCATATTACATGTTTTAGGAGTAAAGTACATTTTGATGACCACTCACATTTATTAAAAGCATTAGAGGCACTATTTTTTCTGAGAACTAGATATTATACAAACTATCTTTTAAGAAAAAATAAAATAAAAAATGAACATGAAAAGTCCCCTTAACATGACCTTACCTAACAATTGAAATCATACAGCATCATAGTTCTGACATATTTTGTTGAATTAAAATTAGTTGTTCCAATTTAGCAGACTTTACCAGTGTAGTATACCAAAAGTACAATTGCAGGGTATTTTTATTAAGTACATACATATGTAAATGTATTTGTAGAATACTTAGCATGAAATAAATAAATTAATTTTTTTACTATGGGTCTCATATAAAATCAATTAAAAATGAAAGCATACCATATAACATTTAATTTGACCTCCTAACATCAGCATTTAATTAATCAAGGTTTAGCACCACATTTCTCTGAAAATTGCTTGGAGAAGAAGAAGAAAAATCACAAATTTCTTCATTTTGTATGAGTCTATTATGTCCCCTGACCATGAAAAGTGTCTGCTAACAATTCTGAGGTTCCCAATTAAAAATGGAATGTCAAGTGTTTGGTCAACAGTAAATGTCTTAAAAGCATAACTATTTTATTTTAACATGTCTCTGGCAAGCATATCTATAGTATCAAAATAAACACAAAACCACCAACACTTTGTATTTGTGTGGGTTACAATTTATCTACATTGTAGGAACTGAATATCTCCACAAGGTCAGTACACCTTGTGGAAATCAGCTGATGGAACATTCATGGAAAGTGACCAATATAACAGAAAGACAGTTGTTTATATGTGTGCAGACATATATTCTGTTACTGACAGTCAAACACAATGAAGTAAACTAGGTGAGAAAGTGATGGTACACAACACAAGCACTATTAAACTAAGACTGAAATCATATTGGCATGACAATTGGAGCCGTTTCAAATTAACCATTCAAGAATTGTGTATGGATATTCACATTTAAAGGCTTTAAAAAGTTGCTATGACAACATGATTAGTTTAGCCCCTCTAAGGTTCACGCAACAATGAGCAGCATTGCTGCTCATCACACATTTATTTGCTTCTGTGGTATAGAACATAGAATATATTACTAACGTAGTTTACAGCTTTGCACAAAGGTGTAAGGAAAAGAAAGGAAAAAAAATAAAAAAAATAATAGTCAGTGTATTTTTTTCCATATTTCTCATTAAAAAAGATGATCCACATTTAATTATTTACAGACTTTTATATTAGATATTAATTGATATGTAGAAACACAGTTTTAAATGCTAATTTTAAATTGTATTAATTTTAGATCTTCAGTCTAATTATGTCTTCTTTTATTTGTATGTATGTGAGTATGTGCTGCTCATGCATTCCTGAATGATATATTTGGTTTTGAGCACAGTTCAAATTCTAACACATTAGAATTTTTTTCTACAAGTTAAAGAGAGACATGAACAAGATGTGACTGTGTTCCACTTACAGCTGTGAGCCTGAGCAACACTGTGGAAAGGACAGACCACTCCAGAAATGGGACCCATTTACAGTCTAGAATAAAGGCCATTATTTAAACAATGATTGTTGGGCAAAGTCTAGTCTACTTTCAGCCCCCACTGAAAAAAATATGAGGACACTTCACTTTGACTAAGAGGTAAAATACAATTTTAAAGTTGAAAAGTGGTACAATGGATACTTTGCGCTAGGGAAATCAGTTTTTTGGACATCTCAGAGAACTTAAAGTTACATTTAAACCATGTCACTGAGACAACAAATAGCGTTGCTGTCTTCTCCTATCCTTCAGAAGACGAGGAGCAGAGGAGCTGGTATTTGACCTGAAATAGATTTTAATTTGTGATTTATGCAACTGCTGCAAGTCTCATAGTATGGAATGTCAGGAAATAGATGATATTAGCCTAGGGGCGTTCGATAACTAATTTCACCCCGGGCGCTAATGCTGAGTCTGACAGATCAATCAAGAAGGTGTTAGATTCTCTGATGCTTATGATTCTCTAGCACTGTCAACCTGCTCTATTAAATGGAACTGACAACATTAGCAGACTCAATCAAACATCAAAAGTCATAGCATGGAATTTTAGCTGAATATCATGAGTTTCCTGCTGAAAAAAAAATGGACTGATCTTAGTTGATCTATTTCTGGGTTGTCTAATCCTGCTCCTTGAGGGCCACTCCCCTTGTCCAAATACCCACACTTGCGGTCTTTGCACTTGACCACATGACTACTTATATGGTGTATTTCCTGTATTTGGCCCAAGTGAGAATCAAGACCACAAGTGTGTGTCTAACTTTTTATCACCTGATGGGACACACTTGTTGTAAAAATGCAAGTGTTTGCATAGCTTTATTTTTATTTTAAATACTTTGCATCTTAAAATCAGCAATGTCTGTTCAGTAGTCCCTATAACATGACACAATTTAATTTGTGGTGCTTCTAATTAAGTGATGAAAAGCAGTTGCAAATGTTGTACAAAATAAATATCGCCACTCAGGGGCACTGCTATGAGTTCTTGGCCCCCTGAACAGCATATTGACTCAGGCCCCCCGCGATCGCGTTCCGGGGCGGTGGAGTCCTCCTCGGTAAAAATCGTGTTCCAGGCCCCCTCTCCCTTGTCAGCCCTTAAGATTGTTTACCTGCAAGTGTGGCAATTTGGACAAGGCAACTATCTTGCAGAGTTTATCTCCAATCATAATCAAAAACACCTGTACCAGCCAATCAAGGTATTCAGGGTTACTATAAACTTCCAGGCAAGCGTGTTTTTATTTTTATTTTTTTGGTTGAAACAAAACACTGCAGGACACTAGACCAGTCTGTGAGATCAGCTAAACCAACAAACCAACTTTTTTCTTCTTAAGCCAAACTTTTTCCAAATTCATGTTACACAAGATCCCATACACAAGATAGTGACTCAAATCAGTATTACGTAAGATACTACTTGGGGAACGCAATTTTAGGATACAATTATTTTTTAGAATGAAATTGTGGAAGTCATGCATTGACTCATGCTAACACGGTCTACTGCTGCTTGCTTCCTGGAAATTATGTAATCTGATTAGTTTTATCAGTGACATACAATGCTGTAGTTAGAAATATTATATTTATATAGTTAGAATGATATATTCCTTGTTTGTTGAATTCTTTGATAGTATTTGACAGTTCAGTGAGAAGATCAAGTCTCTCTATGGTGTAGCATATGTATGTATGGTGTATGGTGTGGTTGTAATACATTTTGCTGTAACTTCTGTAAGGAAGGATCACTGGATGTGCACTTTAGGTCATCCAGAGACTTTTAATGTACTGTTTTTTGAATGCTATTCAGAATTATGGATTATGAATTATACATAATTACATATAATGATATGAATACTCTTTTGAAATAATGTTTTACATGGTAGGCATATTTTGATGGAGGACTATTAGTTGTCCTTGCAGACTGCATGCACATGCAGCACGCCCAGAGTAGTTTGATTCACAAACAAATGTCTTTGACTCTTATGAATTGGTTATTTTTAGTAAATTAACATCAGAGGAACAAGTCTGTAGCCTGATCTATGAACAAATTAATCTTATTAGCTGTTTTTATACAATTAAAAAAATAGAGTTTGAATCTGAAGACTGAACTGCAAGATGCAACCCAAATTCCGGAAATGTTGTGACGTTTTTTAAATTTGAATGAAATGAAAACTAAAAGACTTTCAAATCACATGAGCCAATATTTTATTCACAATAGAACATAGAGAACATAACAAATGTTTAAACAGAAAAATGTTACACTTTTATCCACTATATGAGCTCATTTCTAATGTGATACCTGCTACAGGTCTCAAAAAAGTTAGCACGGGGGCAAGACAGGGCTGAAAAAGCAAGAAATTTTGAAAAGATTCAGCTGGGAGAACATCTAGCAACTAATTAAGTTAATTGACATCAGGTCTGTAACATGATTAGCTATAAAAGGGATGTCTTAGAGAGGCAGAGTCTCTCAGAAGTAAAGATGGGCAGAGGCTCTCCAATCTGTGAAAGAGTGAGTAAAAAGATTGTGGAATACTTTAAAAACAACGTTCCTCAACGTCAAATTGCAAAGGCTTTGCAAATCTCATCATCTACAGTGCATAACATCATCAAAAGATTCAGATAAACTGGAGAAATCTCTGTGCGTAAGGGACAAGGCCGAAGACCTTTGTTGGATGCCTGTGGTCTTCGGGCCCTCAGACGACACTGCATCACTCATCGGCATGATTCTGTCATTGACATTACTAAATGGGCCCAGGAATACTTCCAGAAACCACTGTTGGTAAACACAATCCACCGTGCCATCTGGAGATGCCAACAAAAGCTCTATCATGCAAAAAGGAAGCCATATGTGAACATGGTCCAGAAGCGCCGTCGTGTCCTGTGGGCCAAGGCTCATTTAAAATGGACTGTTTCAAAGTGTTCTATGGTCAGACGAGTCAAAATTTGACATTCTATTTGGAAATCACGGATGCCGTGTCCTCCGGGCAAAAGAGGAGGGAGACCTTCCAGGGTGTTATCAGCGTTCAGTTCAAAAGCCAGCATCTCTGATGGTATGGGGGTGCATAAATGCATGCGGTATGGGCAGCTTGCCTGTTTTGGAAGGCACTATAAATGCTGAAAGGTATATAAAGGTTTTAGAGCAACATATGCTCCCCTCCAGATGATGTCTATTTAAGGGAAGGCCTTGTGTATTTCAGGAGGACAATGCAAAACCACATACTGCAGCTATTACAACAGCATGGCTTTGTAGTAGAAGAGTTCGGGTGCTGAATTGGCCTGCCTGCAGTCCAGATCTTTCACCTATAGAGAACATTTGGCGCATCATTAAACAAAAAATACGTCAAAGACGACCACAAACTCTTCAGCAGCTGGAAACCTATATCAGGCAGTAATGGGACCAAATTCCAACTCCAAATCTCATAAGCTTGATGCCCAGACGTCTTCAAACTGTTTTGTAAAGAAGAGGAGATGCTCATCATGGTAAACATGCCCCCATCCCAACTATTTTGAGACCTGTAGAAGGCATCAAATTTGAAATGAGCTCATTTTGTAAAATTGTACAATTTTACAATTGTAAAATTTTTCAGTTTAAACATTTATGGTGTTATCTGTGTTCTATTGTGAATAAAACATTGGCTTATGTGATTTGAAATTCTTTTAATTTTCATTTTATTCAAATTAAAAAAAATGTCCCAACATTTCCGGAATTCTGGTTGTATTATTACTGTCACCCCCCCCCCCCCCCCCCCCCAAAAAAAAATAAAATAAAAATAAAAAAAACACACAGCTCACTCACAGTTTTACCTGAGCAGGAGGATATGTGCTTGGGTACAATATGTGCACAGGCGTGTGGTGTTTTTTTTACAAAGTGACATTGCCAACTGCTGGTCTGGCATGCATAATACAGCATTTTTAGTCATTTAGCAGATTTGAGTAAACGGAGATCATTTTAACATCTTTATGCAAAACTTTTCAAAAACGCAAAGGAAAAGCTTTTCTGATTTTATTACATACTCACAGACACCCTCTGTTGATATCTGAAACTCAAAATTTGTTTGTAAATCTAGTCAAGTCTTAGTGGTCTCAGGCATTGATGTTTTGTCATTTATTTCTAATGTTTGCAAAATCGTGGACACTTGTAATTTGTTGTTGACTTTTTGTTGTTATTTTTTTTTTGCCTTTTTTTGTTTTAAACTTGATGCAGTAAAGCTTGTAATTTATATATTTTACCCAAGTAAGCAGATATTGTCACAGAATGGCCCGTATTCCTCCGTCACTGATCACGTTCACCTGCACCTGATTAATGATCATGTACACCTGCTCCTCATCATCACAGCTCATCACCCCTGCTCTACTTAAGCACACTCCTCACTCCAGTCAGAGTCGGATCTTAAAGTCACTAAGCTGCCATGACGTTTATCCCTGTGGATACTACACGGACCTTCACTCTAAAGCGGAATGCTAGCTGAGTATACTTACCTGTGTTACTTACCTGAAGATACTTACCCTCTGCCTTCCCTCTCATTACCAGATACCAATATATCTGTGGACTCAAGAGACTCACGGGCTCTCCAGGATTCCGATCCGCCACGAACCTGCCAAGAGACAGAGACACAGTCAGAATCCCAGCGCACTATCCACAATACTTCTAAGAAGGCCACTTACCTCACGCAAGGACTATCACCACTGTTGTCTCACCAAATCTTGTAATAAACTCAATCTCTTCACACTAACCTTTGTGTCTGGCAGTTCCGTTACAGAAGATCTGACCAATTACCGCAGATGAGGAGGCGGCTAATTCTGGTTCCCCGAAAGGGAGGTTCGGGGATCGGCAACCTGCCGTTTACCTCATCGAGAATAATTCCGCCTCTCGAAGCGACGATGATGGTTCTGCCGCCCGAGATGGCGACGATAATTCCGCCGTCCACGGCGAAGATGATGCCGCCTCTCGAAGCGACGAAGATGGTTCCGCCGCCTGAAGCGACGATGGTTCCGGCGCTCGAAGAGGCGATGATAATTCCGCCGTCCACGGCGATGATGATGCCGCCGCACGCGACGAAGATGGTTCCGTCGCCTGCGGCGATGATGCTACCGCCGCCCGCGATTATGAGGGTTTCGCTGGCCGCGGTTAAGTATGGGCTACCGCCCGCGTTTAATCAGGAGCTCCTGGATGAGGCGATACCCCCAGGATTCCTGGCTCCTGTCCTCTCCCCCGAACCTGCTCCAAGACAGCGCCCTCCTGTGCCTACTCCGAGACAGCATCCTCCTGTGTCCGCTCCACGCAAGCTCCTTCCTATGTCCCCGCTGGTCCCGTCCAGCACTCCTTCGTTCCCGCTGGTCCTGTCCAGCTCCGCGCTGCCAGAGCGCCCCAGAGAGTTTTTGCTGCCAGAGCGCCCCAGAGAGTTTGCGCTGCCTGAGCCCCTGCTGGTTCCGTCCAGCTCTCCAGAGCCCCTGCTGTTTCCGTCCAGCTCTCAAAAGCACCCCCAAGAGGCTGTTCCTCGCAAGTGCCCTCCCGTGGCTGCTCCACGCAAGTGCTCTCCAGTGGCTGCTCCACGCAAGAGCCGTCCCGAGTTCCCGCTGGTTCCGTCCAGCCGTCCCGAGTTCCCGCTGGTTCCGTCCAGCCGTCCCGAGTTCCCGCTGGTTCCGTCCAGCCGTCCCGAGTTCCCGCTGGTTCAGCCCAGCCGTCCCGAGTTCCCGCTGGTTCAGCCCAGCCGTCCCGAGTTCCCGCTGGTTCAGCCCAGCCGTCCCGAGTTCCCGCTGGATCAGCCCAGCCGTCCTGATCGCCCCTATGAATCCGCGCCTCCAGAGCACCCCCTAGAGCCCGTTCCTCCAGAATGCCCACCAGAGTGGAGCTTCCCCATGAAAATTTTTTTGGGGGGGGCTATATATCCTCTGCCTGGGTGGTCGGGCCCAGAGCCAAGGCCACGGAGATCCCTGACCCACCATGGCCTCCCGAGCCTCCAGTCCCTCCATGGCTTCCTGAATCTCCAGTTTCGCCCTGGATGCCTTCCCTGTGTCCATGTCCTCCACCGACATCCAGGGCGCCCACTCCCCCCCTCCCCGGTGTTATTACGTCGCGGGACGCGCCGTCCGGGAGGGGGAGGTAATGTCACAGAATGGCCCGTATTCCTCCGTCACTGATCACGTTCACCTGCACCTGATTAATGATCATGTACACCTGCTCCTCATCATCACAGCTCATCACCCCTGCTCTACTTAAGCACACTCCTCACTCCAGTCAGAGTCGGATCTTAAAGTCACTAAGCTGCCATGACGTTTATCCCTGTGGATACTACACGGACCTTCACTCTAAAGCGGAATGCTAGCTGAGTATACTTACCTGTGTTACTTACCTGAAGATACTTACCCTCTGCCTTCCCTCTCACTACCAGATACCAATATATCTGTGGACTCAAGAGACTCACGGGCTCTCCAGGATTCCGATCCGCCACGAACCTGCCAAGAGACAGAGACACAGTCAGAATCCCAGCGCACTATCCACAATACTTCTAAGAAGGCCACTTACCTCACGCAAGGACTATCACCACTGTTGTCTCACCAAATCTTGTAATAAACTCAATCTCTTCACACTAACCTTTGTGTCTGGCAGTTCCGTTACAGATATTGATATAAGTTGTTCTCACTGAGCAAAATTGTTCATGTTCTCCAAAATCTGATTGATAGACAATGAATTTATTCACACAGTTAGTTAATGGGACAGTTTGTGTTGAATTTAGGCTTATACACTGTCCCATTTTATCCAATCTTTGGCTGTGTATAGACTATAATCTGATTTTTGCTCATATGTGACTCAGAGCTGTTTTTTTTCTTCTTTTCATAAGTGTGAACAGCACACTGTGACCTCAGTCTGAACAGTCATATCAGAAATGGTGCAGCCAAACTGCACTGTTGGTTGTCATGCCAAAGATTTTACAACCACATTATTATTATTATTATTATTATTATTTGTCCTGCGAATTTCACATTCAGTACACGGGCTGCTACTGATACAGTCACCGCAAGTCACTCCCCTATGTGTGTTATAGAAGGCCTAAAGCACTGTAGCTAGATCAACACTGTCCAAGAGAAATACCTACTTCTTTTCCAACATGTTTATTTCTCAGTGAACACATCTCTTTATATCTTACCATACTGATGAAAATATGGTTCAATATTGGGAGAGTCACTGTGGAGGAAGCAATGATTGCTGGCCATCAGATGATCTATATTTCTGTAATTAAATGGTTGTCAATACTTCATATTTCACAAGAGGCACACGGACAACAACTGACCTTGCTCTTGTTCATGCAACACCTAGCAAGTCATTGCTTTTCTTATCTCAAGTGCAACAAGGTGTTACAGTGGATACAGAAAATAACTCTCTCTTGTACAATTGAACAAATCCATTACTTGTTGGAAACAAACAAATTACATAAAATTGCCATAATGAGATACAAGGATGTTTTTCTGTCTAGAAAAGGGGAGGCTGTTTTCAGTCCTGCTGCACAGCATGCTGCAATCTGTAAGCGCTGATTCGCAAATCGATTGCAGGGTGCGGATAGCTTTTTGATTAAGAACCTCAATATATTTCTGTCTCTCTCTGTCTCACTGTATCTCTGTGTATTTCTCCTTCTTTCTCCCCATGCTTTTCTTTTTCCTTAAATTTTCTCTTTCTTTCCTATGCTCTTTCTCTTTCTTTCCTCAAACCCTCTTTTAATCTACCTCCCTAATCTTTCCCTCCCCCTCCTGAAAGAGGAAGTTGTCCTCGGTAGACAAGGAGTATTGCTCTTGTGAGCACTGCTGTCTGGAGAAATGCATAGGTTTGAGACATAGGGAATGCACTGAACACTGCGTTACTGATGGGATGCAGGTAGCATATTGATCGGGCCCAAAAACTCATCAAGTCATTCCAAGAAACTGTCCCATGGATTCGGAAGCCTGGACATCAGTCTACAGCACATCCCTCCCTCCTCTGACGGATGAATCCATCCCATCATTTTGGAGGCCGAAGATGCAGTCTAACAGTCCCTGATGTGTCCTAATCAGATGCTTATTTTTTGCTTCTGACAGACTGACCCTGAATTGACCCTTCGCTAGGCCCACCTCAACAACTGTTGTCATCAAACCTTTTCTTAAACAAGCTTTAGCTCTTTTCTAATGTGAAAGGTCTGGGTGTTTCTGTCTGTGTTAAAATTACAATTTCATGGAAAATATACAAAACTCTTAAATGTGGCAAATCTTTAGAAGTGCATGCTGTGAATAAAACAGCCCTCATTTCTAAATAAACACGTAGAACAACATGCAGGACACTAAATTTCCTTTAAGGTAAATTAATGTTAATAATTTAACACCATTTCATTACTTATTGATTCAGGGCATTGTAACGTCGATAGTGACTAAGTGACTAAAAGTATCATAGTAAATGTGTCGTGAACAGTTCTGTTGTTAATGTTATTACATGTAATTACTCTAAAATGTGGCATTTGCCTCTATTCTGAATTGTCACCACAGATGTTCTGTAAAGCAGGTAGCAACAGTAACCAAGGGAGGTGGAGCTTACCGAATGGTCAATTCTCTTTAGATTGAAGACTGGTTCATTGGAGATGGTCAGTGATGAGAAAAACAACATGTACTATAGTAATAAGAGTAAATTATGTACAATTACAAACAATGGTAACACTTTATTTTAAGGTGCCCTTGCTACAATTTACATGTACTTACTATTATAATAACAATTATTTATGCACAATTGCATGCAAGTAAACCTAAGCCAAGCCCTAATACTTAGCCTAACCCTATAGTAAGTACATGTAGTTAATTAATATTACTCAGTACTTAAATGTATAATTACACTGTAACAAGGGCACCTTAAAATAAAGAGTAACCCAAACAACTAACACAAAACTAACTATTAATCTAAACCTTATATAAGTATAAGTAAGTATAAGTATGTATGTGTTGTTAATTAACATAATTCAGTACTTAATTGTATAATTGTAATGTTACAAGGACACTGTAAAATAAAGTGTAACACCAACTTTTGTATTGTAATAGACAAGGAAAAAATAGATTTTAACTTATTAATACTCTATTTCTTGTCAGATTTAAAGTAATCACAGATCTTTCCTATCAAGTCTTGAAATTAAACATAATGAGGACAATATGAAGAGAGACCACTGCAAATCACAAAATGTTCTTTTCAAGCTAAAAACATATTTTTATAGAACTGTGTAACATGCTACAGACTCTATATTTATATTAAAATAGCTATTATTTTCCTATTATTCTACTGAGATTTCCTTTGGATAAAAATTGTTTTCTTTTGAATTTATATGATTAAATTTTGGGCAAAGGTAATTGTTTAAAAAGACTTGCATATAGTCATTTTGCATTCACTGCCACAGTGTGCCTTGTCCACAGTTCTGAATCACATACAGTGTGTGTAATCAAAACAAATCACTAATGCATGAAGTGAACACAAGTTCACAATGTCTTGAACTTTTCTCTCTCTCTCTCTCTCACACACACACACACACACACACACTGCTCCAGCAAGCGAGCTTGTAAGACTTAGTTCTATCCCCTCCACTGTGAGATGGATGGGAAACACAGAGTGTGAGTCAGAGTGCTGTGTGTTGCACCACATACCTTCCCCTCAAATTTCTGTCCTTCAAAGGGCAGATTAGAAGATCCATACTGTGCACATTTGGAATTATTCCTGAACCCCTAAGACCTCAGTGTGTAAATCCAAACCCTGGCACTTGTACGGGTCAAGCAGACAATCTCTGAGCATGTGTGAACTGGCATTGTCACATATTCCTGTCTGTTATGATGTTTAGTCCATGGGGTTTCAGTAGCAGCTGCCCCATTGTGCTGATCCAAGATCAGTTTTCTAAGCCCTTTAATAATCTTGCAGTCTGGAATCCCCAAGAAAGGAGAAGGATGGTCCTGGTTAAAATGAAAGGGCAGCTTGTACCTGGAGCAACAAAGGCTATGACCAGTCATGTTCATACAAGGATAAACATATCATGTGAGATGGAAGCCTCACAGATATTTTCATTTTTACTGTTGCAGAAGTAATTTACTGTACTCTATCTGGTTTGGCTAGCTAACATGGCAGAAGACCGGTGCATTTTAAAGACCATCTGGGTTCTAATGAGTGAGCATTACTGTATTTGTGAGATTCTGGTCAGCCAAGTGCAAAGATGACAACAGAATTGCATTTAAGTCGGCTTTAACTTGCTTTAGTGTTTTGTATGGATTAAAGCATTTGTCCAGACTTGCATGCATGTAGGTTTGGCATTTTCATATCTGAATGTATGTTTATATTAAGTCTTAATGACACAAAACTTTTATCCTAATTTGATACAAAATGATCTACAGTATAACACAAATTAGAGAGGGAGAGAGAGAGACAGAGAGAAAGAGTGAGAGATTGATTGAGAAGCTTTACCTAGAATTATCTGAAACTGTTTTTCCAGCTGGTGTGTCATGGCCTTGAGAACACCCATCACCTTCCGAACAACTTTATACTTGACCTGCCACATTTTTTTCTAGCTCCTCCTTCACTGCCTGGTGCATCTTGCACTCATCTGCCTTGCTGATTTCATCACTTTCTGTGAAGCTTCCCATTGTGACTTATCTTTAGTCTGTGCTCTGCGTACATTAGGTGATCCATCTCATCGCCCTGTTTGTTTCTAATCAGTGTATGCTGTTAATGTTGCATTAGGAGCTGGAGGCCTCCCTGCACAGTCTGCACTTTCAATCTTTTTCGATGTTATAGAGTACTGTTTATTGATCTGGTGCTGATGATGTATCCATGATGTATTCATAGATGCTTTGCATTTCCTCCTTTACTGGCCTTGACACTGTATAAATCCTGTCATCTTCTTTTCAGCTTGAATGTGGCTTCTAGATTTTAAACTTCAGGTGCAATGCTATGCACATTTCTTACCGCAAAGCACAATTTATTTTTGTTAATATTGACTGCTTTCGGTTACTCTCCTGATCAAATCACTAGGATGACTGACAGGGCGTATTAATTTTTTCTTTAGCTCAAACAGTAGAGATCATAGGTTTGACTCCCAGGGAATGTATAAAGTGATCAAATGTATAGGCCAACCTTGGAGGTAATAGATAAAAGCATCTGTCAAGTAGTCTTGAGCTTATGTCCACTAAAGCGGTCATATTATGCTTTTTACACTTTCAACCTCCTTTAGTGCATAATGTTGCTGTTTTTAGCATGAAGATCTGCAAAGTTACAAAGCACAAAGTCCACTCCAAAGGGGAGTATTTCTTTATATTAGTAAGCACTGTTTCTGAACTCATTCATTGTAGAGTTGAGTTAATAGTGTGATATTGCCATGTCCACCGTTTCATATACCAAATATACTGATACACATGCAATTTCTTCCCAAACTGTTTACATTCACAGACATAACTGACATTATGTGAATTTCTGTGTTTGACATAACCGTGTGTGTATTTGACAGTTGACACAAAAGAGTACTTAATTTAATACTTATGTGAAATGCCATCTCAAAGTTGTGCGACAGTCAATCATTGTTTGCAGATACCACAGAAATGAATGAGAAGTACTGTAAACTAAATCTTACCTGTCACAAAAATGGTCAGTTCTCTCATAAAACAGCATTTTTTCGAATCAAACTATAAAAGTAGATCAGTCCAAAACAAATGTTTAATGGCAAACATGTTAAAGATTAGCTAATAGGCAATCAATTCATAATCAATTTCCCAACAAAAGCAGTTTATTCAGCATGATGATGCCTCCCTCCATTGACATCCATTCAAAAAAAAAAAAAAAAAAATACAATAATACAATAAAATGCAATACAAATACTGGTATCTCGTAACAGCATGCACAGCTAATTCTTAGCTTACAATCTTTAGTCATTCAAGTGCATACATTCAGTATGCTTAAGAACAAAGACAGAAATAAAAGAAAATTATGAACCAAAAATAAGAAAGACATATAGTCACCGAGTATCTTCAAGAAAGTTCCAGAGAGAGGACCAAATATGCCAAAACACCTCTGATCTTTGATGTAAATCACAAGTTAATTTTTCCAGTGTTAAAACAGTGGCCGCCTGGCTTAATTGTATACATTGTTTGGCCAAGTGATACAAAAATTCAGTACACAATCTTTATTACAGTCAAGACACAGATCCACTTTACAATTCTTTAACTATAACTTTGGGGACGATACAAAAATCATTCCAATAATCTTTTGATGTAGGAACATTTTTTTATGAGTTCCTGATGAAGGCCCATATTGTTTCCCCTTAGTCACTCAGCTTAATTTGGTTTCTTTGATTTTGGGGAATTGAATGCCTGCTCTTTCTACCAATATCTGGTGCTCTTGGCCATATAGTATCATTTCCAGTTCTTTTCAAAACCACTGTTCTTGTGTTCTTGTGCATTCAAAGCAAAATCAACAGTACTATTCTTGTTACCAAATAACATATAACAACAACACTTAATAACATATTCAGTAAAAAAAATATGCCTCTGATTGAAAATCCTGGGAGCCATTACATGTTATAAAATTTGTCTAACTGTATATACTAACTTAAACTAGTGTTTAAGCAGAGGTTGATTTAAATGTAAAGTTTTAGTATTTAAAAGTTAATGTACGATTTTGTGTTTGCATTGCTTTGGTTGCAGCTGTCTAAAGCTATGAAAAGGATGCTGTAAATTACCCTTATAAAAGACATGACACATTTTTTTTTTGGTTTACACTGTGAAATAAAATGACACAATTAAACAGCTGCAACATAATTTTGCCATGAAACACTGGTTGAACCCTATTTTTATGTTCACATGCAAATGTGTATGCTTGCATGTCTTAATACCTGTGAGCGTATGTGTGACTACCATGATAAATGCAGATAAATGTGTTTTTGCCTAGGAGAACGTTTGCCTGAATAATCGTGCTTTTAAGATGGTCTGTTTATGCTTTTCCAGTGAGTGCATGTGTGTCTAAGTGTCTTTGTGAGGTATGTGGAGCCAGAATCACCACATCTGTAAGCAGGTCAGTCTTCTGAAGCTCCCCTTGAGGAAACCAGAAAGAGTTCCATACCACCACTAATGATCCAGCACCATTTTCCAAGAAAGTGGAACATACTCCCCTGACCTTAAAAATGAAAACCAAATACAAAATCTCAGTTATGCAAGTGACACACAATACATTTTTCTTAAATATCAATATAATATCAATATCAATTCTACCACATAAAAAAACAGCTGCAAGATAATAATTTGTTGGTTATGACAAAGTAGATGAGTTCAATACTCTGTTCATCTCATTTGCCAATGAAATTTAATATTGTTGTTGCATATTTGCCTGAAGGCACAACAGGTCAAATGAGAATTGCAAATATTTATGCTTCACTGTGGAAGTGTTGCACAAGAATGTTTTATTTATTTTCATCTAAAATGCCTGATTGAATTGTGTCAACAAATTCACATGAGAGTCAGTGAAGTCAAAATTGTTAAACATGCAAACTCTGATACTTAGTCAAATAAGCATGGAGTTACATTTTTTGAGATTTTTTTCTGAATGTATAGCTCATTCATTGACCATCTTTCAATATCATATTATTAAACGATAAAAAAATGGATAGGATACATAGAAAATAAAAGTATAACGCAGGGGTGCAATTATTCATACACCATTAGAAGGAAAGAGGCACTCATGAACACGGACAATATCATCAGTCTATAAATTATTAACGGCTTAGGTCAAACCACATCATCCTTATCCATCAACACATTCCGTTTTGACATTGATCTTTTTGCCCCCTTTGCCTTCCTTATCTGTTGCTGCTGAAGGACAGCAGCACTCCAGTGCTTATTTTAGCTGCTCTCTGAATATGGAGATCCTTCGGAATTGGACCACTCAATCTGTCCATCAGCCCTTGTGAGACTGGCAGATGTCACAGAGGATTCATATCAAAGATTTTGCATGGATGTGCAATGTGGAGTGCTTCTGTCTGATGTGGGATGATATAGACCCTGTGGTCAGTGTCTGGGCAAGGATGTTCTGTGAAGGAAAGGTTGCATCCTCTGTGTGTCATTTTGCACCTTGCAATGCTCTTTTTTAACTCCTTATGTCCATGAGAGTGACTGATGCAGAGTAAGGTTAGAATTGCTAACTAAAACTGTTATGAAGGAGAAAACTAGCAGTGGAACGTTTTCTGTATTTATTTTATTTTAAATGCAGCTGAGTTGTTATGAAGATGGCAAATAAAACGTTGAACACATACTTGTGTCTTTTATGATGTTATAATAATTATACTGTTTCCAATAAAATAACTGGTGCTAAATTTATGTATTTCCAATAACCCTCATGTAGAGAGTTGGAACCTTACATGGGTGAATAGTGAAGAGGACAAAGGCATGTGACAATGTGAACCTTAATACGGTTGTGGCGTTTCATCAAATTACATTCTGCTCAGTCTCATTTTACATGTATGGAATTTTCTTGAAAATTAAACTTGAAAATCATCTTATCAAGACTCATCACTGACTTGTCACATGGTTTTTACAATTTATATCTAGATAAATTGCTAAAGAAAATTGTTGAGGAATTAATTCTCAGAAAAAAAAAAAACTTGTAGAAATGTAAGGTTAAATGGACTTAATAAATGATTATTTATTCATGCATACATCAATATTTAACTGCCATATTAATATTAATTGAGACTAAGAATACATATTTATCATATAAAGTAGATGTATTATAGATATGGGAGTAATTTCTCTTGAAATCTCTTACACAGATTATCTGGCACATGCTTCACTTCATCCCTTGCTCAATTCCCTTGAAAAAGAAATCACAAATGCAAGAATACTAAAATATATAAAACATGGTTTCCCATATGCAAATGTAATACATTATATTTAATATATGAAGTAACAAATTAACAAGTGCCTATACAAATTTTACTATGGGGATTTTATGTTACAAACTAAAATCTTCATCTACCCAGATAATTATAGTACAGTATGTGGAAATTATATATCGCCTTATAGGTAACATAAATTGCAATATCACTCTTGATATAGGGCAATATCATATATTGCAGTTCCAGCCATTCATAAAAGAATTTCCATTCAGATTTTTTCAAAACTAGACAAGGATTTTGTGTATTTAAACTCTCACCCCAAAAGTTAACCTTTCACGGTTGGATGCACACTAACAGTGCACTTTTTCACTATGCCACAGCCAAACGTAATATTTAATATCAAATCAATACAAACAGTGCTATATGTCAAGTACAGAACATAAATTATTAAAGAACAGTCGGCTCAGTCTTACTCTTACTCTCATTTCTTTTGACAGGCGCACTTCAGGTGTAAAAGCTGATATGCTATTCCATACCCCCCATAGCACTTGGCCAGCTCTCAGCAGCCATTGATGCGGGTGTCATGTCCGATATATCACAGGCTTTCCGCTAGAGACGTAGCAATTGTTACGTGGCTGCGGGATGTGGCCAGATTAAATGTGTAACTATGTTTGGGGTCAGCAGGCACTAGACAGATCCCTGCTATTAGACTGGGATGAGGGAGACAGTGAGGCAAAATGAACTGCATTGACTCGGGACGTGAGAAAATCTGAGAAATGAGAGATGTGGAAAAGTTTCTGTTGCTGGGTTACTCAAATATAATAGCAGTTGGAAGAATGGGATGGAAGGTGGAAGAATGAGCTGGGGACTCAGCATTGACTTGGGAACTAGTGAAAAAGTCTTACCATTGCTAAAATAACTTTTAACATCATATTTATCTCATAAATAAATAAATAATACAGTAATATGTATTCCCGGTAAAGTTTACTGGTTGTTGTATTGGCACAATCCCTTTGAAAATCTTTTTCAGTCTCAGCCAGAGGCTGGAAATATTTAATTCCTCAGGCTTTCGCTGGGGAGACAAAACTATAAAGTGTCTGGTGTATGATTATGTTTTAAAAAGTACTGTTTTGTAACAGATATAAAGAATAGGGAGTAAACAGTGGCAGGGATCTACTCACATTACACTCGCATGGGCCCTCGGCTGCCATATGAATCCATTTGCTGCCCTGAGGCAACAAGCTTCATCTGCGCCGGGAGTTTGAACGCCTGGAGAAATGAGCGCCCATGGTCTTTGATCTAAGTCTCTCGCGCGTGATTGTATCTTTGCAATCCGAAGCACTTAGGCACGCTTGGTAATTTCCACTACAGCCACAGCACCACAGTGCATCAGCCACTGTTAGTAATTGTACCTTCCAAGCTGCACAAATTACATAACATATGCCCTTTTAATCTAAACATCCAATTAGAGCTGCGATCAGTAATAATAATATCATAGATTAAAACAAACTAGTTAATAAATGACAGAAGCTTTTCCAATAGAGAGAGCTCTCCAGAAAATGACAGTGTTCCTTGTCATCCTAAAAATGTAATGCTGAACTCTGATACACTGTCTGTATGTTTGCCAGAAAAATAATTTCCAGCAATATTTCTGTATGTAAAAGTGATTTACAAGTGTATATAATATATCACTTTTATTTATGTCACCTTTATTTTTTATAGCACTTTATACAATAGAGATTCACAGTATTAAACAGGAAAGTAACAGAATCAATGATGCAAACTTCAAACATGAGGCAAATCCAAAATTGTGTTATAAAGCAATTGTAGCAAGACAATTCTGTCTGTATTCAGCTCAAGTCAGTTCAAGTTTAGTTCTCAACCAATAGTGTCAGCTGTGTCAATTCAATGATATTACAGTACTGACCAGTGTTGGGAAAAGTTACTTTTAAAAGTAATGCATTACAATATTGCGTTACTCCCTAAAAAAGTAACTAATTTACAAATTTTGTAACAATACTCCTTTATGGCACAATTTTAATTTTGTATGCGGAAATCGTCCATTTGTCCAACCCTCTTGGTCTTCTTTAGGTGTACACACGTGCGGTTATATATATGATAACCAGGGCCTCTGTTCATTTCAGACATTAAGAACCAAATTTGTTTTCCAGCATCCGCATATTTTGTCTTTCTTCAATTACGTTCTGCTCTCAAAGCGTATGGCGTTCTGTGGGTATCTTCTATTTCCTCTCATCCTATGTGGGACTGGATTGCACCATCTGCTGGTCGGCCATCTGTTTCCTTAATATATAATACAATTATTGATTGCATTACAAAACCTCTTTCTATTAAAACTATTTAGAATAGGGAATTATCTGACCTTAATTTATCTGTCGACTGGGAGAGGGTGTGGTCTAATCTCATCTCATCTTAACATCTAAAAATCTGGCTCATCGTCTTATTCACTTAAAAGTCATTCATAGAGCATACATAACTCCTTACAAAAGATTTAAAATTAAACTACAATCAAATTTGAACTGCCATATATGTAACACTACATCATCAGGGACTTTTCTGCATATGTTTTGGGAAAGTCCTGTCGTCATTAGTCTATGGACACATGTAAACCTGGTTTGGTCATCATTACTGCGAATTGATTGGTCTGTTAACCCAAGTTTGTGTCTTCTTAATGATGATTCTGGTCTCTGTATAAGTTCAATGCAAAAGAGAATGTTGTTTGCTGGTTTTACAGCTGCGAAGAAGACAATAATCCAGAACTGGTTTACACCACACATTTGTAGAAAAACATATTGGATCCATAGCCTCCTGCAAATAGTGACATGTGAATGTGCAATGGCACGAGTCGGTGGGGCCAGGCCCTCGACCATTGATGCTTGGCAGTGTTTTTTATTGGATATACGTGATTTTATAAAGGAGTGACTTTTCTGTTTTTGTTGTCCTTCCCTCTCTCCCTCCCATTTGATTGGACCTTGAGATGTTGAGTATGTGTCTGTTGTTTTGTTTTGTTATATTTTGGATGCTATGTTGTGTTATGTGTGAACAAATAAAATAAAAAAATTTTATAACAAAAAAAAAAGTAACTAATTACGTTACTTAGTTACTTTTTATGGAAAGTAATGCGTTACGTTACTTTTGAGTTACTTTTTTAAATCTGGGCAGGGCTTGTTTGTTTGTTTTTAATATAAAAAGT